>BHFT01048984.1:0-67841 GCA_004320025.1 Laticauda laticaudata
CTTCTTTTAATCTACTCTTTAAGTTGGTTAGCGTTTTGTTGACACTAGAATGTCATCAAAATAAGATGACTCCCTTGATCCATTTAAAAGGTGCCCTATGAGGCTTTTGGAAAATGCCTGGGGCAACGCTAATGCCGAACTGAGTCAGTTGCACTTGAACTCCCCTCTGTGTGTCCATATAGGTCTGTGGCCTCTGCGGGTTGTGGGGGTCAACGAGTAATCTGTTTTGATATTGCTTGTGCGAGATCAAGCTTCGCAAAATTTTTCTGTCCCCCTAGGGAGTGCCAATAAGTGTTGCACTACGGCACTGGTATGCGCTTTTGTTGGAGTGCATGATTTAGGGTTGCCTTAAAGTTCTCCACAGATGCGCAATGACCCATTCTGGCTTTTGACAGGGGGTCACGAATGTTGTGTTCCCAACCTGGCTTATGGTCGATTGGGCTCTAACACCCCTGCGCTATTAGTTTTGTTAGTTTTCATCAATTTTTGGTTTTAATGCAAAAGGGAGTGTTTGGCTTTGAGCGGATGGGGGACTATTTTTAGCGTTAGGCCTAATGGAAATTGGGGGGTTTTTTTTTCCCTTTTTTTTCCTTTTTTTGTACTTGCCTAGGGTCCCAACTGAATACATCCTAGAAACTCTGTAACAGGCTCTCTTCCCAGTTGGCCGCATCGATGCTGGTTATCCCGTCATCCACGATTCCCAGGGGGCAACCATTCGATTCCTAGCAGGCCATAGGCATCACGGTCAATGATGGTCAGAGGCAAAATTTATGGCATGATTTTTAAATTTGGACAAGGAAAATGTCCAAGGGCCACGATCGGGATTCGATTTCCACTGGATATCCTTTAAGAATCAGTTTTTTGTTTTTTCTTTTAGTTCTTTTTGTTTGATGTCGGTATTCAGCGTCGTATCAGCGTCGTTCCAAGATTATCATGGATAAAAAGGATCCGAGATCGACTTCCATCTCACAGGTTCCCTTCGATGTTCACTCTCTCGGAGCTTTTTCACGTTTGCTGTCCTGGCATTTCCGATTGTACTGTCTGGTGCATTTTCCCTCTGTCACTCATTCTTTTACTTCCTACTATCTCAGTTCCATTGTTTCTGGGCTTGTTCTCTCTTCATGTTGGTGGGGGGAGCTGCCTGCATCTTTTAGGGGAACTATATTTCTTTTTGTTTCAGCAGACCCTTTCGATGTGCCCCATTTGTTTACAAGCTATGCAGATTGCGTCTAGGAACCTGCATTCAGATCATGGGTGGTTGCCTCCGCATCCAAGGCACATTGGAATTCCCGCGCTGCTTCTTTTTGTCCCGCCATTTTCTTGTCTGATTGAAGTCTATACGACATCTTCATTGTGGTCATCAAGTGTCACTCAGGTGGGGAGTCGAGATTTCTTCATCGTGGGCAGGTCAACTGTGGGCTGGTTTCTTGATTCCCTCCACTTTCTTCTCTCTGGTTTTGATTTGGCGGATCTGGAATGAATTCATTTGGCGCATAGTGCTGCAGATTTTCTTTGCCTGCTCAGCGCGGTGGCCTTCTGCGATGGCCCTCAGCCACAATGATTGTTCAGCCTTCTATTAGCAGACTTACTTCTGAAGTGTAGCGTCCTTCAAACCCAAGGACCATGCAGTCCCTCATGGCCTCAATGTTTCTTGGAACTCACAGGCTCCCTCCAAATTGTGTCTCAGGGCTGCTACAAAATCCCGACAGAGATTGTAATGTGTCGGAGCATTCCGAGCATACACGATAATGTGTGTAATGTGCTTGGAGCATTCTGTCAGCTTTGGGCCAAGCATTGTTTAAACGTTCTTGTGGTTTGCTAGCGCCTTTGCGATTTTAAAAACGGCTGGTCCGCAGTGGTGTTAAAGGCCCGGTCGCCAACTGGCCAACGGACGCAAAACTATGCATAAAAGGACACAGGGGACAAATCCAAAATTTTTGGGGTGGCTCCATTCATTGTCAATCACTCCAAAAAGTGGCGAAAATTTGCCATAAACAGAACAGAGACAGAATGGAAAGAGTATGGAACGATGGGTTTAGTATTGTAGTGGGGGATTTAAACGGATGTTCATTCGGAAGTCATAGTGGATGAAAGTGGGATGGAGGGATGACAACCTCTGAAAGGGTTACGTTGGGGATAATTGCAAAGCGGACGCATAAGCAGATGAAGCGGATGCAGATCACGTACCGCCTAAGGAAAGAAATGGGATGACCACGCGGATTGTATGTCGGATGCAAAACCAATTCACTGTTGCATCCTTTCATTTCCGTTGCTACTAACAATGTATGACAGTTCCACGTACCTTTTCTCCTCCCCTCTTTCTGTTTCAGCCTGCAGCGGATGTGATTGCGAGGATTGCCTGAGATGCAGAGAGGATACAGTGGACATTTAACAGATGATAACGGACATAGAATGTTTGTTGCTCGTAATGTCACGGATTTTATACTCGTACACGGCCGGAAAGTTCATCTTTGCACAAAGTTTGTGCAGCTCAAAAACTTCTTGTGCAGATGAATATTGCAGTGGACGGATGCTCGATGGATAGAGCGTTATGAAACTATGTATACAATGAGTACATAACGAATTGCCATAGCGTTTTCCAAAACGGATGGCAAGCTTTTTTTAACGTTTGATCCTCTTTTGCATCCATAAGTGCAGTGGGACTGGGCTTAGGAAGGACAGCCCTCTTTCCTTTGGTAGATAATCTCTGAAAGCGATCGATATACGACTCCCAATCCTCCTCATCAGCGTTGAATGGTGTGGGTGGCGCGTTGTTACCGGCCATCTCTTTTGCTCAGTTCTGATTGCCACGTGCTCTGATCTCGCTCTTCTATGACGATCCCACCTTCATCGCCAGTGTTCCATTCGGAAATAAGTTGTGCAAGACCGGGTTCCAACAACAACTCTTTTATTTTAACAAGTAAGGCAATGGTTATGGAACAACAGTCCAAGCCGCGGTAGCCCTTCTTATAGCGGCTTGCTCGCGGCTTGGGGCCAATGACAGTACTTTGAGTGTTCCCACCATTAGGCGGGCCAATCAGATTGGTTCCCTAATAGCCAATCTGAAAATGGCCTTCTCGGCCAATCAGATTAAGGCACTTGGAGCCTACTAAGTTCCATACACAACACTCTTGAAAACAGAAGTTGTAGCATTCATGCAAAAGTGTGGTCCTGTCTGACCTCAAAGCAGTGAAAGATCCTTTTAATTCACAGCTGTTTCTGCAAAGAGGCAAATTGTTTTGCAAGAATCTTACCCGCATTTTGGCTTCAATCAACTACAGGCATACACAATCATTTTACACTGGTTATATACAGGTAGTCCTCGACTTACAACCACAATTGAGCCGAAAATTTATGTTGCTAAGTGACATAGTTAAGTGAGTGTTGCCCCTTTTCACAACCTTTCTAGCTGCAGTAGTTAAGTGAATCATAGTTGTTGGTAAGTTAATAACCTGGTTGTTAAGTGAACCCAGTTTCTCCATTGACATTGCTTGCCAGAAGTTTGCAAAAGTTGATCACATGATCCTGGGACACTGCAATTGTCATAAATATGAACCAGTTGCCAAGCATCTGAATTTTGATCACATGATCATGGGATTGCTGCAAAGGTTGTAACTGTGAAAAATAGCAATAACACTTCGACTTATATACTGCTTCACTGTGGTTCACAGTCCTCTCTAAGCAATTTACAGAGTCAGCCTATCACCCCCAACAATCTGCCTCCTCATTTTACCAACCTCAGAAAGATGGAAGGCTGAGCCTGGTGAGATTCAAACTGCCAAATTGCCGGCAGCTGGCAATCAGTCATCAGACATATCCTGCAGTACTTGTCCTAAGTCAAATTTTTCAATGCCATTGTAATTTTAAATGGTCACTAAACAAATTGTTGTAAGTCAAGGACTACCTGTACTGAACTTTAGTACAAAATGTACATCTTCTAGAAGGTGGGCTTGCTGCATTTGGAAAGTACATCGTCTGACAGCACACTGACATACCACAGCTGCTGTCCTTCTTTTCAACATTAAGGTCAAAGAGGAAGTTTGGGTCACAGCAAATGTAAGCAAAGGGCCTGCCTTCTCCTATTACTTTTTGTGGTGCTTGAATGCCATTTGGAATTCAGCTCTGTGAACTCTTCTGGCTAATTCCTCATGTCACCCTCCTCCCCCAAGACCCTGTGTGTTCCATTAGAAGTTGGGTGGAGAAAGAGGAGAAACGCAGCTGCTTCCTTCTTTTACTGAAACAGTCTTTGTATGTGTGAGCGAGATTGGCTTCAGCTTTTGTAATTAGGAACAGCATTGTAGTGATTGGATTAGAAGGACAAGGACTGTCTGAAAGAATATAAAGAGTAACAAGCACTTAGGAGTCAACTAGTTCCCAAAGCCAGAAGAAAATGAGTACAGTGACTGTGGTTTCGAGCCAGTTAACAACATCAGTTTCAAAATGTTTATGTGTTTTCCCCAAGTAAATTGTTTGGTTTTAGCAAGGATAAAGATTAACCATGGAGATTGTCTTTTGAAATCTGGACTCTTTTGCACACATGGGGGGAAAATGTTTCTTTGTGGAAGATGATGCTTCCTTGACTGTATTTCTCTGCTCATCCTTGGATTCCTTTCAAGCTGATGTAATTATTCTGATTAACACATTCATTACTGAATATTAACTGAAAAAAAACCAGGGCTTTTTTTATTTAAAAAAAAATGCAAAGTGTAACTTTCCCACCCTGCAGTCTTCTTAACGTATACCTGGTTCATTCTCCTTCCTTACTTGAGTAAGGAACTCAGATACATGTTTTTGAAAGATCTCCCTCCTAATTTTGGAAAATGAGAAAGGTTTTGCTCTACTCACAGAAAATAATAGATCCAATTATTTGGTATTTAAATAAAAAAGGAACAGATAACAGTTAAAGGACAAATCATTTCAAGGGACTTTAAGAGCAAATACTTGTTAAAATTAAATTAAGCTAAGAATGGACTAGTGAGACTGTCAGTATGAAACAGCTTTCTAAATATGTTGCAAGAAATAGCTTCTGTTTAACTAATATTTTGGTAAGTGATATCAAAACCAGCAAGGATGGATAAATTTTTGCAAATCAGGATTTAAATTGGTATTTAAAGCTGGCTTCCTTGTTTATAAGTTACTGGTACATATCTCGAGAAATTACAATAAAAGTTAAATTCTGCTTTAGTGTTAAGTTAAAAACCAGATAACATGCTTATGAGCAAATTATTGGACAGAAAAAGTTAATCTCAGAGCTTTTAAAGCTGTTTTCATTCCACAGGTGTGAAATGGATTGGTGATCTCTGGATAGATTGCCTCTAAAATTTCCAATTCTTCCTGAAACATATACAGTAATATTTGATTTACAGCTGGTAATTTAATAACATGTCAAAGGTATGACAGGTTTTGGAAATGTATTTTGTGTCCCATAAAGCAATTGGCTGTTGTAAAATGTTGTGCTGCATCCCGTCCTGCAGTCACGCAATCAAATTTTGGGTGCTTGGCTGTCAGAATGCATTTACAATTGGTTGCCAAGAGCCATGTGATTATGGAATTATTATTTGCAACTCTTTCTGTCAGTTCCCATTGAAAGTTCAGCAGAACAGCTGGCAGGGATGGTGCAAGCAGGGAAGATGGAGAGGAACACAAATTCTTTAGCAGACTATAGGAACAGGTCGAAACCTAACCTGTAACCCCATGATTTCACCTCCATTCAATTAGAGGAAAGAAAACTTTTGATTCGGAGAATACCTGAAGATTTCAGCTAAATTCCTGCAGTCTCAAAAGTGAGCTGAATCATAATAATAAAGTGACCTGAAATCCTTGGTGAGCTCCAGGAATATTTGATAGCAAAAGGGCTGACCACTAACAAGATTTTAATACCATGTGCAGTGTTGGGATTGTGGACACTATATCCTGTTAAGGTCAAATCAAAAAAGGAGATTTGATCTGAACATTTATCAAATACTTTTCACAATATGGTAGAAGAGATTTGCAAAGATTCAAGTCTCTGCATTGATGGCAGTGTACAATGTTTCTGTAGAAATCTGTTATAATTGGTAACAGGAACAAAAAAGAGGCATTCATAAAGCTCTCAACTGTTTTTTCTGTTTAATTTCTGCTACCATACTTTCATGAATATTTTTGCTATATTTTCTAAGAAAAAAATATGTTCAGAAGCAGTAAGAAAATTGAAGCAACCTAAAGATCTATACATTTATTAAAGTACAGCTTTTATGGATTAGAATCCATTTCAGCAGATGTTTGGAATTGTGATAGAAGAGTGGGAATTTCAAATCTGTGCCAATTTCAGGATGTCAGTATGCTCAAAGACTTCATCATGTGACACAAACATCTCGGAAGAGGATAGACAATTGTGGATTGGAAAGACTATTATAGGAACTGTCAGTCAGAGATGTAGACAGTGAAATTCCTGTAAACATTTGTCTTTCCCTCAAAAAACAGATATTCAATTTAACACAGAGAGATAACTTGCATGGATAAAACGATTCATACATTTACTGTTGTAAAATGTGATAAATCGAATTAAAAACTTATGAACTTAGACTTTTCATAGTGAAAATGAATTTTATCTCCTTCCTCCCTTCCTTCCTTCCTTCCTGTTAATGAAGCTGCAGATTATTTAGTTTTCCCATGCTATGTGTTCAGAAATGTTTTTTATGGAATGAAATGTCTGAAGGCAGTATTTCTTATACTTTAATCTATATTTAATTCATGTATTTGATTTTGCATAATTCAATAAAGTGGAGGAAATGCGACATTTCCTCCACCTTATTGAATTATGAAAATATTCTGCAGGATTCAATCTGAGTCAGTCACTGGGATCAGAGGCTTGTTCTTTCAAGCTTTAGGACTTGTGATAGAAATGAACAACTTTATTTCAGGGAGAGATGCAAAATTACTACAACAATTCTCACAACAATTCCACTTGCTAAAACCTCCTCATACCATCTATTTTAGTCATGATGTTAGCTCTTCAAGGTAATCCACAAGAAGCATAACAATGATCACAAGTTCTGAGACTTCCGGTTTGCAAGGCTTCGGCGGTGGCAGGAATCTGCGATTGTGCGCGGTTTCTGCTGCACTCGCCGCTGGAGTGCCCTCGATCCATCTGGATTTGGGGGCTATAGTTACCCCTAGAGGTAACTGAAGATAGGGGAGATCCAGCAGGGGCCCGGGGGAATTGCAACCCCCCTCCTCAGCTGACTTAACTCTACCTCCCTTTTCTGAAAAGGTGGAGCGGTGGTCAGTCAAATGCTGCCCAAAGAAGCTTTTCATCGGTTAAGAATCGTGCGGCAGGAAGCTGAGAAAGTGAAAGTTTTTGGCTAACCGGGATAAGTAACATTTAAATATCCTTGAAATTTCAGCTTCATTAAAGATAATATTATCCTGACGAAGATGGTGGAAAAAGTGGCAAATGAAAGTTAAAAGGGAAAGTTTGTTTTTTTTTCTCACTCTCCTTTCTTATGGTGATAGCAAATGAATGGAGAAATCGAAAAACCCATTTTGGCATCAGCAGGTAATCTTGAAAACTAAAGCCAAGGAGACAATAAAGATTTCTGAGCATCGGAGAGAATTCTTTTTGCTATAAGTTGGGAAGGGAGAGGAAAATAATAAATGTTAAGATTCTTGTTGGAGGAGGCTGCTTGGAATTTATAAGAAAAAGCTAAACTGTAACAAGACTTCTAAAAGATATATTTTAATTGTAGCTTTGTAACTGAACTATAACTCCAGGAAGAGAAGGTATAAAAAGAAGAAAAGTGCCTAAATGAAACAGTCTGTGTATATTTGGATTGCTTGGTGACTTTGGGACTTTTAGAATTCATTATTTGAAAGACTAAAAACATTTAGGTTGTATAAAAGAAACTTTTTACAATGGCACTTGTATGACTGAAAATTGATTTAAAAAGCTAAAAAGAGAGGAACAAGAAGAGAAGGGCTCTTCGGATCTTTTCCCATTTTTTAGAAATGGCAATTTCTACCTATCAGAACTCCAAGAACAAGAGACTGGGATGAAGGAGAAGCCATCTTTAATGAACAAGCAACTTTAGCTGGAGAAGAAAAGGAAAAGAGGGGAAAGAGAATGGAGAATTTAAGATTTAAAAAAACAACAAAAAAGGGAAAAAAATACCGGTGAAAAAATCGATACAATGTCTGAAAGCACAGAAAGAGGATACAGAAGAAGGTGGAGATTAAGAAGCTGAGATTAAGAGACAAGGTGGTAAAAGGCAGATTGGAGAAGAAAGGAAAGGAAAAGGAAAGAGAAGTTACAAAGGTTTAACCCAAGATGTAAGAAACAAGATTGATTTTGAGATAGTGAGTAAAAATATGATTAAAAAGAAGATTCTGCAAAAAGTAACAACAGATTGTATTTTGTATTTATATTTTGAAATATTTAGACAACTGCATTTAATAATAGAACTTAATTTGTTGTGGATTATTGTTTTATTAAATCATAAACTTATTAATCTTTCTTATTTTATAATATAGTATGTAGCTTCAGAATGTACTAAGCGAATCGGAATGAAAGTAAATTTAGGGGAAAGATTTAAAAGGGTCATACTTCAATCAGTGATTATAAGAGAATCTTGTGTTGATGAGAAAAGATAATAGAAATTTGAAATAGAACAGACAAAGTATTAATGCATAATGATTAAAATTGAGATGAAAAATAATAAATAGAATTAAGAGAGTGAAAAGAGGGGAGAAGCTATATAGAAAATGTAGAATGGAGAGGAATACAGAAGAAGGTGGAGATTAAGAAGTGGGAGATAAAGAGACAATGGTAAAAAGGCAGGATTGAGAAGAAAGGAAAGGAAAAAGGAAAGAGAGTTACAAAGGTTTAAAAACAAGATGTAAAGAAACAAGATTTATTCAGAGATAGTGAGTAAAATATGATTAAAAAGAGACTCTGCAAAAAGTACATAAAGCCCCTGTCACACTGCACACAACGATGGAAAGAGGATGTAAAACGGAGAAAAAACTTCCATCCGTTGCTTAACGCGATCCGTCATTCTGTACTCACTGCCTCCGTTTTTGCATCCTCTCTATCCGTCAGCATCCGTCTATTGACATTTCATCCTGCTCAGAGGGTTTTGAGCTGCTCAAAACTTTTGAGGGAAAATGTATCAATGGCGTCCGTTCTGCATCCGCTAGGCATATGGGACATCCGTTCTGCATCCATTACGCATCCGCTATATCTGCTAGGCATCCGCTGTGCACTCTCGCACTCACATCCGCTCGGACGCAGGGAGGAAGTGGAATGGATGCGAAACGGACGCGCAGCATTAGTAGCTACGGACGGGAAAAGGATGAAAGCGGATGCAGCTCGCAAGAAAGCATTTAAACGAAAAACGTTCACAGAGGGGACCTATCTCGGATATTAAGGATGTCTAGAGAATGCCTAGAGGATGCAAAGGGACACATAGTGGAAACCTATATTGCCTAAAAAGGGGAGCAACTCACCTGGATCTCACTTCACACCAGCAGCAGCTGTGCAGACCTCTGCATCCTTCATTGCCTTTTCCTCTTCCACAGATCCAGTCATGTCCACTTGGATCGTAACAACTCCTTTTGGTAGCCACCAATCGTTCTGCAACATGTGTAAGCCATCTACAGGCTCTGTGAACTCTACTACAGGAAGAAAAGGAGCCGGCCAAGAAGTGTCTGGGTCCGAAGATGGATCAGGAGAAGAAGCAAAGTACGGACTATACAACAAGCTGATGTGGAGCTGAGGAACGAAGACCCTCGTGCATTCCAGAACTTCATGAGGATGCCGCCAGCCATATTTGACGAGTTGTGCAGCGGCTGACACCAGGTTGACCAAGGCAAACACCAACTTCGGACCAGCCAGGACCTGGCTCAATGTGGCACTCACTCTGCGCCACCTGGCCCAGGGACCACACTACAGGAGCATGCAGTATTCCTGGAGGGTGCCACCAACAGCATCAAGCATGTGGGTCAGAGAGGTGGGCAGGTCATCATCGAAGAATACATGGAGAGCCTCCTCAGTGTGCCCACCACTGACAAGGCTGGAAGAAAGTTGCAGAGCAGTAGTATCAGAGGTGGAACTTCCCACACACTGTTGGAGCCATAGATGGCAAGCAACGTGGCCTGCAAAGCGCCAGCCAAGTCGGGGTCACTCTTATTTCAACTCCAAGGGCTTCTTCAAGCACGTCCTCCTCTCTCACATGGTCCAATGCTGACTCAAGTTCATGTACATCGATGCTTCAGGCAACGGCTCATGTTCAGATGCCCAGGTATACAACGTCAGTGACCTAAGGAGGGGCTGAACACAACCTCATCATGGGCTCCCAGATCCAGACCCCTGCCCAATGACAACGCAAGATTTGCCCTACTTCATTGTGGGGATGACGCCTTCTCCCTCAGAACCTACCTCATGAAGTCCTACACTTCCAGACTCCTCACCCGTGAGGAGAGGAATCTTCAAACTACAGGCTATCCCAGGGCAAGGCGGGTTTGTGGAGAACGCCTTTGGCATCCTGGCCACACAGGTTCCAGGTACTTCTCACCACCATCGCAGCATCGCCCACAAACCTTGAGGAGGATCGTGGAAGCTTGCTGCATTCCTACCTGCACAATCTCATGAGCACCCCTACCCAGTCTTGCAGAACAGGCTCGTGGACCTCCAACAAGGCAATGGTGCCATGGAGCTGGGGAATGAGGCAAGGGTGAAAACCTGATAGATACTGTGGATGTGCAAGGCCCCAACAGGTCTCACATGAAGGAAGAAGCAGCGCAACCTCCTGAAACACTGGTGCAACTCCCAGTGGAGCAGTGGAGTGGCAGACAGGATGGTAGATGCTTAATGGATGCTTCCTTCAGTCTGTCTCATCACACTGATGAGATTGGGCCATGTATGTTGGGTGGGCCTACAATGAACAGGGCATTTTAATAAAGAGTTGTGTTAATGTTCAAATGTGTGGATCAACGCTTACATTTAGTATTTGATAATGAAGGGCCATAGGTGTAGCACCTGGGAAGGTAGACATCACAGTCCCACTATGCTTGCACTGGGGTTTATCTATCCCACCAGCTATCTCACCATCCCAAAGTTATCCCGCGCCATCCCACAGCTCTTACCATCCCAAGGTATCCCTGCCCACTCCACTGCTATCCTTACCCATCCACAAAGCATGCAAAGGCTTAAACCATTTCAAAAAGTTTCCACTAAGACTTTATTTACAAAAATAAATGAAGCAAGCGTGTGGAAGCAAAGATAAACTTTATTAATACAAGCTGTAAAGAAAAAATGACCAGTCAAGTGTCCAAATAAAGTCTACTGGTAGCCACCCAGTCCTCTGGCACTCTTCTTGGTCACTCGGAGGTGTGCCCAGTCTCAGGGGTGAAGGTCCAGGTGCTGTGGAGGTGGCTGCTGCTGGAGTGCTGGTCTGAAGCCCCCCAGGGTGCTGGCCCCGAGAGGACAACAGGTGACGTGTGTTTGAGGAAGCTCTCGGACAGCTGGCTCAGCCCCGTGATGTTGAGAGCTCTTTCCTCCATGCCATGGGGTCAGCCCCAGTACCGAGGACAGATGTACTGAGGCCGGGCTGGCTGTGGGGTGGAGGAAGGAGCAGTGTAAGTGGGGCTGTCTGGTCTGCAGCAGGTGAGGACTGGCGTGGGTGGATCAGTGTCCTGGGTGGCATCGGTGGCGTGGGTGGCATCAGTGTCGTGGGTGGCATCAGTAGCATCAGTGGAACCGGTGGCAATGGTGGCGTCTGATGATTCTGTGCTGGAACTGGGAGGGCTGCTGCCTGTGCTGCTGGACTTTCGGTAGCCGTAGCCCTGGTAGGTGAGGCCTGTGGAAAGCCTTGGAATGGGAGGGACATCACCTGGGGTGGAGGAGCAGACCTGGACTGGGTGGGAGCAGGTTTCCTTTGGGTCTGGAGGGTTGTGAAGCAGCTCGTGTCTGGTCCTTCACCACCTGGTACTGGGGGTTCCGCCATGTCCATGAGGTCTGGTTCACATAGGTGAGGAAGGGCTTGCGGTTGGAGGATGAGGAGTCGGTGTAGACCAGCTGAGAGAGGAGATCCATGCTGCTCTGGATGGTGTCCCTGATCTCCAGCAGGACAGTGTGGCTCTGCCCCTCCTGTCTGGCTCTCTGCCTTTCTGTGGAGGTGGAGCTGGGGGTGAATCGCGGTTAGGGCTGTGGTGGAACGTGCCGTCTCCTTTCTCATGACCAGGAAGTCCTCCACGTGCTCCACCATGGTTAAAACAGCTTGTCCCGGTTCTCCGCCATGGGGACGCTCCACAGAAACCTGCCTGGAGACAGGAGCTGACTCTCGGCCGGAAGAAGGGACTGGCTCTCAGCAGGCTGCCGGAGCGAGAGAGGTCGTGAGAGGGGCTGCTGCTGCTCTCGGTGGCGATATCTCACCCTCCAGGAAGCTGCACCTGGCCATGACATAGGTCTCTCTGTCCGTCAGCTTTAACCGTGGCCTGGCCAGATTTGCTTGAGGTGCAGGCTTCCCGTTACCAGGTGTGTCATGTGCTTCCACCAGTCGAGAAGCACATCGATGTGTAGCCCAGGCTCTCCACCTTCTCTCTGCAAGCAGCTGCTTCCCTTTTGGTGTCCAGTACAGCCGGCGTCCTTCCGCCACAGATAGTCATTCTCTCTCAGCCACTCCAGCACCTCATCCTCATGTTCTCCTCAATGGAGTTATTGCCTCCTCTCCATATCACAGCGTATTCCCTCTTCTCCCTTTGGCAGGACCACATGGGCCCACTATCACAGAGGGACTTCGAGGTTGTAGGGCTGCTCCTCCACACCACCGAGCAGCAACATCACCAGCAGCGGATCATCATCATCAGCAGCAGCAGCACAGCACCAGCAGGATCATCATCATCCATCATTAGCAGCAGCAGCAGCACCAGCACCAGCAGACCAGGATCAGCAGCAGCAGAAGTAAGCACCAGGAAGCCCAAGCAGCCGCAGGAGCATGAGCAGTATGAGCAGGACGACAAGTCCAGGAGCACGAGCAGGACCAGCAGGACCAGCAGGACCAGCAGAATGAGGAGCAGCTTCAGCAGAGTAAGCACCAGCGGAAGCACCACCGCCAGAAGCAGCATCAGCAGAGTAAGCACCAACAGAAGCACCACCGCCATAAGCAGCATCATCAGCCTCCTCCAGAAGCAGAAGCAGCATAAGCCCCAGCCCAGAAGAGCAAGCCCGTGCTACAGAAGCCCCAGCAGAAGCAGAGTAAGGGCCAGGGGGCGGAGAGTAGCCATGTCCCTCTTGCCAGGCTGGCAGCAGATGGCTGAGGCTTCCTCTTCTTCCCCATTGGTTGTGGGGTTGCTGACTGGCGAGGCGTCCTGGCAGGGAGTCTGGCGGCAGGCAGGCACCCAAGGCTGGCAGGCAGGCTGGCAGGAAGGCATGCAGGCAGGCATGCACACAAGTGCTGGCAGACAGCAGGCTGGCAGGGAGCCTGGCAGGATGGCAGGCAAGCAAGGCTGGCAGCAAGGCATTGCTAGGCAGGGCAGGCTGGCAAGGCACTCGATGTGTCTGGATGCAGGTTTTTCCTCTGAATGGTGACCTGCTTCAAGGCCTTTGCCCTTCCCTTTTATTCCGCCGGGGCCTGACGCAATACATCCCTCTGCATGCGCAGTGAATGCAAGGCATCCGCTAGGCTTCCACTAGGCATCCGCTAGGCTTCCGCTCTCGCATCTGCTGTCATCGCGTGTGCATCCGCTGTGCATCCGCTTCATCCGCTCGGTGTCCGCTCTGCATCCGCTGTACTCGTTCCGCCGCGTCCACTTTGCTGAGGACCCCCGGAAGCCTTGCGGATGTGCCATCCACTCCCATCCCCTCCATCCGCTCCCATTCCACTAGGTTTCTGCTCTGCATCGTTTTCCATCCGCTCTACGTCCTCCCCCCCGTCCGTTCCTTTCTGTGTTATCCGCTCTGGTTATGCAAATTTTCTTCTCCCCTTTTTGAGACGCGGATGAACAACGGATGGAACATTTGCTTGTCCGCTGTGTCTTTTTTCAAACGTTTTGGCATCCGTTGGGCAGTGTGACAGGCCCTTAAGACTGTATTGTTGTATTTATATTTTGAAATAATGTTAGAAAACTGGATTTAATAATAGAGCTTAATTTGCTATGGATTATTGTTTTAATTATATTATAAACTTATTACTTTTTTTTTTTAATAATAGTATGTAGCTTTGAGCGTATTAAGCAGAATCAGAATGAAAAGTATATAATATTTTAAGTGTTAAATTTAAGGGAAAGATTTAAAGGCATCATACTTCAATCAGAGTTTACAGGAGAAATTTTGTGTTAATGAGAAAAGAATAATAGAAAATTGAAATAGAACAGACAAAAGATACACGCGAATAATGATTAAAATTGAGATGATAATAAAATACGTATTAAGAGAGTGAAAAGAGGGAGAAGCATATAAGAAAATGTTGAATATTAAATAAGATATGAAATGGGATAAAAAGTGACGCGAGTGTGTGAGAGTGTGTGAGTGTGTAATAGGCATGAATTCAAATTTATGTCTGTATAAAAAGATGTAACCCGGGAAGCCGCTTTCCAAAAAGAAGTTTTATGTTTTGATGTTTTGTGTTTTATTTGTGTATGTTTGCTTATTGAAAATCAATAAAAAAATTTCAAAAAACAACAACAACAATGATCACAAGTTCTTTCGAATCTTGAAAGAATTACACCAAGGATATTTCTAGAAACATCTGTATTCTTCTATCTGTGTAACAATAAAAATCTAAATTAATAATAATATTTAATATATTGCTCCAGTGTTTCACATTGGTGTCAGTAGCATTATGCTGTTCTCATGTCATTTTTCAGTAGCAATATAACTACTTCTCTGAGCATTAGGACACAAATTTAGAGAAGTTCTGTTCTGCTTCCTCTGGAAGGAAGTGGCTATAATTTTGTTCTATATAATAAATGTACTTGTTTACAGATGTGCCACACAAGATTAGGTAGAGACACAGTTTAAATCTTCTGATAGACAACTAAATCCACTGCTCCACAACTTCAGAGAGAGGCAATTACAAAAAAATCTGACAGAACCTAAATTCAATTTTCTACTTCTTTCTCTGTATCTTATTTGAAAATTGCAGTAAACTCTTTTGTTTGTCTTCAGAGGTGCCTGGAATATATCACCCTCAACTCTCTCACTGTCTCCCTCCCTTCCTCATTCCCTCTCTCCATTTCTCTCTTTGTGTCAGGGAAATGCTTTGTTTTTGTACCACAGCATATAATCAGGCTGCTGAGGCTAAGCCAATATCTCAAAGATTTAAAAATACTGAAGAAAAGAAGTTTTGATTTTTTTAAAAGCCAAATCTATATTGAATGCATGGGAAAACAAAAATAATAAATGACCATGTAAAGAAATACTATAGTTTGTAATAAGCAAATACTTTCAGTATATTTGATCCAAGGTTTTCTACTTTATTTTTATCCTGCCTTATTATTTTTATTAATAACTCAAGGCAGTAAACTAATATTCCTTCCTCTTCCCATTTTCCCCACAACAACCTTGTGAGGTGAGCTGGTCTGAGAGAAGTGACTGGCTCAAAGTGATCCAGCTGGCTTTTACATCTAAGATAGAATTAGAATTCAGTCACCAGGTTTCTAGCCCACTGCATTAACCATTAGACTAAACTGCCTCTTATTTTCTCAACACTTTTACAATTTTAGTTTAATGTTTAAGATGCAAAAGAACCATCTACTATAATGGCTTTATAGGTATAAATAATATGTTGTGGTTCGCTGGCAGCAGGTGCAGACGGCTGAAGTCTTGAAGAGTAAGGACTCAGATTAAGAGGCCTATGTGTGATGCAGGATGGAGCCAGGACCATCAGGAAGTGGAATGCTGCCTTTGGAGATTGTGGAGACTGGCAGCAGTGATGAAGAGGTCCCTGAGGAGCCTGTGCCCAGCGCGCATGCATGAATGGCTGCTCGAAGGAAAGAGCAGTTGCAGCAACACGGGAGACTTGGGAGTAAGGCTGCAAGGTAATGGCCTCTCCCTTAAGAGATAAAAGTCAGCTGAGAAACTGGAGTTCTTTGCAGGAAGCAAAGAAGTTTTTGCACTCAAGCCTTGTGGTGTTTGGAGACTTTTTGTGTTTGAAATATTTCTTAGTAACTTTATCTAGTGTTCTTGGCAGCCTTGCACAACTTTGGCAAGGCTCATCCTTATCAGAGACAGTTAGTTTGAAACAGCCTTTTAACCATGAAAAAACAGAATTGGTAAAGAATCATTAAAAGTTTTTGCTGTTACCGCTGTTTTGTGTTTGTTTCCTTGGAACAAGGTTTGGATCAGAACATAATACAACTTACATACATCATAAAACAAGGTGCACCAAATACAGAAATTAAATAGACAAGTGACACTTGGCATGGTAAACATGGACAAAATGAGTATTGAAATAACATGCTTTTAACTTGTTTCCTAAACAAAAGGTGGCAGAGGTCATTACATAATTTTCCTTTAAAATTCTGGCGAGCAATATATTCTGTTTTCCTTATAGACAAGTACACATTTCTTCTCCGAGTGCACTCAAACTATTCCCATTAGCTTTGCTCAATTGTTCACAAGTGATTTTGATACAACATCTTGAAGAAGCTAATTGTTGCAGTTCTGGTGCAGAATGTGGGATTTTATGAAAATTAATTCACAAACACCATTCTGTGGGATTCCTTTTTATATTTTTCCTTATGCACTAATCAGATGAGCAGCTAAAATCTTTAAGTGAGTTATGAAGTGTACAGAATTGCCTTCATCTTTATTTATACAATCATTCCTCAAACCACTCACCTGGTTTTTGCAAAGAAAATTGATGAAACATCTGACACAAGACTATAGGGTTCTTCTAGTTAGGTGAGACGTAATGTCAAAATCTTTTGCTTCAAGTATTTTATAATCTTCACTATTGCTTGTCTAATTACCTTACAAAACAATAATTTACTTGCTCTCACTTTAAATGTTTACCTTTTCAGCCAGCATCCTCAGGTATCCAGGATCTGTTTTTCTAACCTCAGGAATTTGTTTTCCTAATTCCAAGTATTTGACATGCCAACTAATTCATAAGATGGGAATGTGTTTTTTTCATTTCCAGATAATAGCTCTTTCATTGGTTATGGTTCTAATTCTTCCATAACCTTCAAACTTTCACCACCCCTCATTCTGGGGTAAGGTGTTGCAAAAAGTAGGAACAATCTTTTTTAGTTGTCCATTGCATCTTGGCAAGATATTTCTGGATAAAATCCAGTATAATGCAGTGAAAGGTTTTAAATTAGATAATCTACCACCCACAATAATCCTTTGTCAATATTTACTTATCTAAAGAGATAAATAGAATGACTATAGATGGGGAAAAATTACTGGAAACAAAAGTAACTTTTGACTTCCTGCCAGTTTCCCCACAAACTTTGCTTGTAAAATGGTGGTAGGGAGTGTCAGAAGCCATGATCATGTGAACAGAGCTGACTGTAGTGGTACTGCAATGACCACAAGTTTGCAAATACAACTGGTCTGAAAATCCTTGAAATTTCAATCTCTGGGGAGTAATAGTATTTGTTACTTCTAGTGGATATTGGTGATGTTTCAAAGTATACTTTTTTTTGATAGCTACAAAAAGTGCTTGGTTTGGTGTGGAGACAAGAGATCAAAGTTTAGTTTTTTTAATTTCCTGTTTTGATTTTGTTTTTTGAATGATCTGTTGGGATATGTGGATATGCAATGTGTACATGCAGTACATCCTGAATGAGTATCATAAAATGGATTAATTTAGAAAAGGGTTAATTTCTAATCTGAAACTTTATTAAGGATCTTTTAAGTCATCTCCCAATGTTTGCTTTTTTTGAAAAGGTAACATCTCAATTTATAAGTGGAAATTTGCACTGCAGCTTATTATCTCCCTATCCAGAAAGTCTCCCACCCAGTAGTTTCCAGATAATTCAGACCAGAGTTTTCATCTATGGTAATTAATATCTTCAAGCTAACATTGGAGTTGTCTCCTTCATGTAGATTATTTTGTGATCTTTGGATAGTTTGAATTTCCATCTGCCTAACCAACATACTTCATCCAGAAACAAGGGGTTGTAGGCCTAGTAGACAAAATATATGGAGGATATCATGCTTATTGCTTCAGGCAAGTAACCTTACCTGCTGTATCAATTGTTCAGTTGATATGAAGAGTGAGGAAGATTACTCTCAGTGTTCAAGACCATTGTTTGAGCCAACTTAGAAAGTTTCTAAGCATCTTGACATTGCTGTGACATTACTTATTGCTATGTTCTACATTATTATGAAATTATTCAACCCTCATACTGCTTCTTTTATTATTTCAATAAAAGTAGTGGATTGGTAAGGGGGCATGAAAATTCTATAAAGGTAGCCCTTGACTTACAATCATTCATTTAGTGATCATTCAAAGTTACAACACTGAAGTTACTTGAAACCAGTTCTTACACTTATGACTTTGACAGCATCCCAATAATCACTTGATCAAAATTCAGGCACTTGGCGATCAGCTTGTATTTATGATAATTGCAATATTCTGAGATCACCCTTATCTGTTCAGATGGTTTCCAACAAAAAAAGTCAATGGAGAAAACCAGATTCACTAAACAATCATGTTATTTGTTTAATATTAACAGCAAAAAATGTTATAAAATTGTGGCCACATGATGAATCAATTAATGACTGCATCACTTAACAATGGAAATTCTGGTTGGTGGGAAATCATGGACTGCTTGTACATTTAGCAGCAGACAACTGATTAGTTTACTAGTCAGTCACAATTTAAAGTTTTTGTTTATCCTACTTTTTCTCCTTTTTAATGATTCAAAGGTTGTTATCATGTTTCCCAAAGAAACAAAAAGTAAGCAGCAGCTGAATGATCTAGAGTAGAGTGCCTTTAATTTTGCAAAGCTCAAATGTTCTGTCTACAGAGTGCAATTACTATAAAGTTTGTTTCTTAAGAACATTTCTCTGGCCATGATTCCAAGCTTCGAGGTTGACATGACAACCTGAAAAGCAAACAATTAAATCAATGGAGAGAAGAACAAAGTCAAGTAGCACTTGGGGACAGTGAAATGGTTACGAAAAAAGAGAAAGTATTACAAAGTCTAACCTAACTGGAATTATAAGTAGGTATCAGAAATATTGCAGCCAAGAAAAAAACAAAGTGAACTATCCACGTAAAACAGGAAGCAAAGTTATGGAGTGGTTGAAGCAACTCTCTTCAAAGGATAAAAGGTTTATGTTACTATTTCAACCCTTGCTAAGAAACAATAAAATCCTGAATATTTTAACCAAGAAGCAAATAGCCTTTAAAGGTCAGAAACTGGGATCTAAAGTATACAAGAGCTTTTTGTTACAGAAAATATCAGTGTTTATATTAAATATTAGTATTATTATGACTATTTTAACCACTTTCCCCCTGCTGTGTCAAATTCATTACAAATGTAATATTTTGCCTCCTAAGGATATGGATGTGACTTCTCCCTTTTTTCTTTTGGTGCTAGGGAAGTGAAGTAATGTAGCATGAAAACTTGTGCATCTTCATGGATTAGCAAGCATATGTACTGTGCATCATCATTAAAATGATAGGTACAACCAGGCTCTTGAAATGCCATTCCTTTTGGAACACCCATTAAGAAAGGGCAATTAAGTATTACACTGCCAACTTATGCCCCCCATTTTTAATATTGTTGATGTCCACCCTGCAGATGCCCCAGCATATTGGTATCGTGATTATAACAAAGGGGGATATTGTGAGCTGCATAAAGTGTTGGTTTAAGAGCATGACAGTATTTCAGGTAGGTAACATCTCAGGAAAGCAAAGTAAGCATAGAGAAATGTATTTCACTTCATCACAACTTGATCTATAAATCCAATATACTAAGGATCACGCTGATTGGAGCTCTCTACAATTTGCAGCAGGCATATTCTTAGAGGAGTTCCCTGAACAAGACCACAAATATTTTATGTTCAAAAACATGTGGTAATTATAAGTGTACTCCAGATTTGCTTTGTTGTAAAACCGTGATTCTCATTCTAAATCAGAGACACAGCATGCTGCCTTCATAGGTCCACCATTTATTATGGTAAACAAAATGCTTACAGGAAAACTGATGATTCCAATGTTGTAATTAAAAGCTGAGGGACTTCTGAGGTGATTCAGGGATATTAAAGCCATGAAATGACATTAATACATCATTCTTTTTTACAAGCTGTTAGTATATTTTTACTTGTTCCATTTGAATCCCACCCTGCCTCAAAAATGCTTAGGCTAATATCTAAGTAGTTATCTCATGTTATCCTTGCAACAACCCTAAGGATGAAGCAAGCTGGCTCAATCAAGACAATACCCTGGGGATCCCATATTGAAATTAATCACTCTAAACTTCTCAGTGTGTGAATAAGGCCTAATGTATTTTCCCCAGACAGAAAAAGTTTAACTTTCAGAGAAGAGGAAGAAGAAAAGCTTATTTTCTAAATTTGAATCGAATACAGGTCAATATTTAATATATACTGTCAGAAATGTTGGATTCTTTGTAATCAAAAAGAATTTAGAACTGTTGTAAAGTATGTAAGCATCCTGTCCTTATTTCCTGTTTGAAATTAATATTCATGAACAAGTACTGCAAGTAAAATGCGATCCTTGTTATAGGTGTTTTGGCCTATGAGAATGGGAACCCTTTTCTAAATTACAATACACTCATTTTAGTTGAAGATTAAGGGTACAGCTTGCAATAGGCATTTATAAGTAAGCTACAAATGCCAGACTACAGGCAAAGCAAAGAAACAAAAATTTAATGCACCTCAAAACTTATGGTCATGACCAATTTTATTAAAAGAACAATCTCAAAAACAATTTGGAGGAGAAATGAAACATCCAAACTAGGAAATGGTTATCAATAACAACTGTGTGAGATTCATTGTTTAATGCAAAGACCCAACTCTCTGGAGAAAATTCTAATGTACTTGGAAAAGTACAAGAAAGAACTGGATGATTGACAGCAAAATGGAAGGACATTCAGTTACAGTTGTGATGAAGCACTGGAAGAGCTGAAAGACCAGCTAGAGCCAGACTGCAATGGAGAAAATCTATGTATGTGGTTGCTAGGATACTATTTGATGACAAATAAGGAGTTTCACTGGAGTTCATTGACATACATAACTTTCCAGTTCAAAACACTGTCTTGCTGAAAAACTATGTCCTTTATTTTATGTAGAGGAATTCAAGGGAGCATCCCTCTTCCTTTTCCTCACAATGGCCACTTGTGACATGGCTGAGTTGAGCTACACAGATGCAAAGTTCCCCAGGATTGGTAATCAGATTTTCCTGTTCTTGGTACAACACCTTAACCACTACATTACACTAGTTCTTTTTCTTTCTTGTTTGCTTTGCCTCTATTTTCCTGGTATTTTAGTAACATGGGACAATAGAGTGATTGTGCTTACTGTCATTAATGCTGCAGGATTTCTTCTTTCCATAAACCAAATGCCTGGGTTGCTTCATAAATGTTAATTATTAGTATATAAATGTAGTTGGAATGTTCAGTCTTCCAGAATGCAACCTGATGGATGCAGCTCTGGCCTCCTAGCCTATCCATTATTAGTATTGCAGTCATGGTAATAATGTCAATCTTTATCATATAAGCATTGGAATCACTGAATCAAATCAAAAGGACTGTTGATTGTTCATGTATGAAGTACAACAGCATCCACAGGAGCTTGCTACTTTGCTCAGAAGGACAAAAGTCCACAAGCAATACCATTTTTAAATCAACATGTGACATCATTATGTACTGTACATTCAAGAGGGCAAGACTTATATTGCAGTGCCACCCTGAAGTGACTTTGTTCTCCTTATCTCACTACAGACGCTGCTGTTCATGTATGTGATTTGACTCTGAAACCAATAATAGAATAATAGAAGTGCTAAGCTTTATTACTGGACCATTTGCCAATCATCTGCAGTGCTATAACAAATCACATATGGAAATTTGCAATATGAGCAGAATTACAGTCTAGCCTGCGGGTTGCTTTTCTATAATATAGATAAGAAAAAATAATGGCCTAGGAGAAAGTCCTACACTGCACAAGTATATTGCAAATCCCACAGTTTGATTAATTATAGTTTGTTCAATGAGCTGGAATACTAAATGACAAAGGATAATTTCATGAGAAAATGACCATGCTTCAGTAGTGCTAAATTGGCACAAATGCCACAGCTGTTTCTCTTTCAACTTGCTGTGACACAGCTCAAATTATAAAACATCCATTTTGTTATCTGCTATGATGGAGTGCTGTTGAGCTTTTAGGTTGGGGATATCTTCCAATTGGGAAAAAGAGTTGGTTCATCTTATCTTCTGGCTGAACCTGGAGCTCCTCCAATAGATTTTATAGGCAACTTTATTAACACATTTTATTTTAATTATTCTTATTATGTTCCAGTCAAGTGGCAATTTCCTTAAAAACAAGCACACCTTGACATTTATCCAGAATCTCATGTGAGAATTACACTTTCTTTGCATTTTGGCTTCAAAGTTGGGGAGAACATCTGGCTGGAAAACTATAGTACCATTGTAATTCTCAGTGGCAATCTACACGCAGGATAAATGGTGTCATAATGGCCAGAAAGCTTTAACTTCTACCACCATTTGGATAATGCCTTTGTAGTTTTTCTACTGATGGCTGGAGAAGACTGCTCAGATTGGGTCATGGGTAGCCCACTTGATTTTAGCATATCTTTATCTGTAGGAATGAAGATACAGTTGCTTTAAAAACCTTGTTGGGGTTGGAAAGTAGAAACAGTGTAGTATAGGGGTGCTCTTAACTAAAAATCAAAACAAAATGCACTGTAAATAGCAAATATTTTAGTTCCCTCTAACTTTCACCAGGATTGGTAATAACTAAAAGTGGACCAGTTATTAAAAACAAATAAAAGAGACTGATGTTATAGTTTTAATATCTGTATTTAATCACAGTAACCTTCCCAATTTGGTGACTTCAAATGATAAAGTTGCCAGAATTTCTTCCTAATCCAGTCATTGTGCATGCTAATTAAGGTTTTAGCTCTTGAAGCCTGACATATCTAGAGTTGGGGTTGAAGGGTTAGGGTTCATGCCATTGTGCCAAGCATGTTGTTTTGACTGTGGTTGTTGAACAAGCCATTATGAACTTACATCAAACAAATATATAAAAACATGGTTGATAAACATACAAAAGCCCAAAACCTAAAGATTATCATGACAGTCATGGTTTTCAAGGCAACATGGCAGATCCTTAATTTATATCTTACCAGATGCTGAGATGATTTCTGGGCTCTCAATATCTGTAGAAACTGCTGGAATAAAGAAAATAAATATAATTAATCTTCAATTTCTAATAGAAAATCCAGCTAGTACTTGGACTAGAATAATGTTCATTTTTACAGATGTTTGGTTCAAAATGTCAACTTTACATCCAAAGACTAGTACAAGACTTTTTTATCCGAATAATTTGCTTGTCCTCTTTCCAACAGTTCTTCCCCATCTGGCTAACTACCAAATGCTTCTGCTGAATCCCATTCAGAACTATTATTTCACTGATTTAAATCTGAGTTTAAATCAGTTATGAGTTATGAGTTATGCCAAGATCATCTACAGGATTTATGTAGTGTTTGACCTGAGTTCAGATGTGCAAAATCCAGTGCAAAATCCATTTCTAGCACATGCCAATATCTCTTCATTCAGTGTTTTCAGATCATTCATTAGGAAAACACACTATTGGACATGCTATTGATGTACCCCAGAAGTAAGTCTGATTCATGCTATCAATTTAGCTTTAAGTTTAAACAGAGCAATTCTTTATAGCAACTAAGTTAGGAAAAAATTCTTTCAGGATGTTTACCCCGTATAGACAATTCTACCTGATTTCATTTCAACTGACTTTATCCAACAATGTAGCTTAAATATCTCAATATTTACTGTCTTACAAATCTTCGTATTTTATTCCTACTATGAGATATGAATTTGTTTCAATACATTAAAGCAATTTTGATTTCAGTGGTGGGTATTGTGTTTCTCAAAATAAGGAGTCAAAAGTTTTTCCTCTTTTCTTCCCAGGATGCTTTGGGAAAATTCTCATTTCTGTAGTTTTCAATACAGCATCAGCAACATTAAAATGTGTGGTTTTCAGCTCCCAGAATTCCCTATACCATTTAACCGTACACACAAGATGTACACACATTTAATGTATTGACTTGTTGAGCTTAAGAAACAGGAATCTAAGGAAATCTAACTTGTATGTTGTTCAATTTTCTGACTAGGTTCTTCTTTACTTAATAATCAGCCACATCTATCCTTTCCGGATTTTCACTGAGAATGTTTTAAAATGTTATTTTTTTTAATCTAATAAAGTTAGATAAAGGAACCCACTGTAGTTTTGGGTTCCTACCAATACCTACTTTTCCAGTGCATAAAATCTGCAAATGTAAGAATTTGTCAGATTATGGGATCATTTCCTAAAGGTGTAAACTTTTAAGATCTTAAAGAATGTTGAGATGAAAAGAGGCTAGAGATCTTCAGATTAATCTGTCACGCTATAATGGTTGGATTATCGGTAATCTTGCCAGCTTGGAAAAGTAAAAGAAAGTATGTGAAATTCTGTCTGAAAATCGGGAGGGGGGAACCTTCAGCACAATTAGTATCAATAAAAGGTTAACAATTTATGGAAAGCCAGAATACTAAATGTGTCTGCAGACTGTGAAAATAACACACCCCACAGCCCTGGGATTATCATTTGAATTGTTTGAAGAGAACATCTGGTGTCCCTAATTTTTTTTTAAATGTATTAGATATAGCCACCCCTGCCCTCTTGAACACTGAACAATGCACTTTCAATCTTTTATCTTACAGTTTTGTGAGGTGGGCATTGTCAATTCTTACTGACAATAATGTTTTATGACTCCAAAGCCCTCCAGTTCATCCGAACCTCAAGCCAGTACAGTCAAAGAAGCTATTTGGAAGTCACATTAGGTTTTCTGAAAAGATCACAAGACTGTATCCTGTTTGTTTGAATGCTTTAAGATGTAGCGGAGTAGGAAACACACCAAGCGCATCTTAGCACCAGGGGACTGTTTTGAAAGGCTGTTTCAGGCCCATGAAGGCAACATCTACCTTGGGAGGTCAGGCAACCAGAATCAGATTTCCGCTTGTGGAAGGGCAAAATCTAAAGTCCTCTAAGCCATGGCTATTACTTTGGGCAGATAGGCGAAGATGACTCACAACACTAGCGAATGGAAAGGGGAAGGCCACGAGGAATCCCAGTGGGCTGACCACTCCGACTCCTCCCTATGTTAAAATCTATGAGTGCTTTATCTTCGGTCCGCGCGCTTCTATTTCTCTCCCCTTCGCCCCTTCGCCCGCTGCTTAGTTACGCTCCCCTCGCTATCCCTCCCTCCTCTCCACCCCAACTCCGCGCCGCTCTGGTCGGGTTGTCTCCTTCCAATCCGCTAGGTCTGGCCTTTCTCCCTTCCTCTCCTTCCATCCGATCTCCAGGTCTAGCGACTTCCCGAGGGCGAAGTGCGGGAAGTGCGAGTTTCCGCTCCGATTGTCTGTCCCTGGCCGCCACCCCCGCCTGGCTTGCAGGCTTCGAGAGCAGCCGCTCAGGCACAAACAGGAAAGGGTCGCAGGGAGCCAGACCCAACCCGAAGGCGCGGCGGTGGGAGCTGCAGGAGCAGGAGACGGAGCGTTTGGGCAGGTCTGGAGCAAAGAGCCGTCGGCGTTGTGAGCGGGGAAGAGCGCGGCTGCGTTGCACTCGGAGCTGGGTTCGGAACCCAACCCAAGCCGTCGCCCACGAGGAGGGGATGCCGGAGAGACGCCGAGGGAACTGGGGAAGAAGCCCGCCGTTCGCCCTAGAGAGATGGAGCCGCCGTCGCCGCTGCTCCAGCTCAGAGTCCTCCTGATGCAGCTGCTGTTCGCCTACTCGCTCTTAGTGCTGCTTCCGCCGGCGGTGGCGCCCATTTGCCCGGAGTCATGCGACTGCCAGCAGCAGCAGCACGTCCTCTGCACCAATCGGGGACTACGGTCGGTACCCAAGGCCGCCGAGCCGCAGGACATCCTCACCTATAGCCTGGGCGGCAATTTCATTGCCAATGTCTCGGCTTTGGACTTTCACCGCTTGGTGGCGCTGCAGCGCCTAGACTTGCAATATAATCGGATCCGTTCGCTCCATCCGAAAGCCTTCGAGCGCCTGGGGCGTCTGGAGGAGCTTTACTTGGGCAACAACCTCTTGGCTTCCTTGGCGCCAGGCACACTCCGCCCATTGGGTAAACTGCGAGTCCTCTACATCAATGCTAACGAGATCAGTTATCTAAGCACCGCTTCCTTCTCTGGTCTAAACAATCTGATCAAGCTGCGGCTGGACGGCAACTTGCTGGCCTCGCTGAGCGATGCCACCTTTTCAGGACTAACCAACCTGCTGTATTTGCATCTGGAAGCCAACCAGATCCGTTGGCTGAGCCGTAATGCCTTTGCTGGGCTTGGCAAGCTTCGTTTCCTGGACCTGTCTGGCAACCAGCAGAATTTGCTGCGCCACCCAGACACCTTCAGGTCTCTGCGCTTTCTTAGCACCCTCCTCCTCTCTGGGAACGACATGCAACAGCTAGGGAAAGGATACTTCCAACATCTCTCCAGCTTGGCCAGGTTGTCACTGGGTGGAAACCACCTGACGTGGTTGGCAGTGGAGGCTTTTGCTGGCCTGGAGTCCTTGAAAGAGTTGCACTTGGAAGGGAACCTGCTAAGCCAACTGCCTGCCACCTTATTTCAGCCTCTGCAAAGCTTGGAGGTGTTGGATCTGAGTAATAATCTCCTCACTAGTCTTCCTGCTGGCACCTTTGGTCCCCTAAATAGGCTGCAAGAGCTCAGTTTGCAGGGAAATGCCCTGGCCTCCCTTTCTGGAGACCTCTTTACCTCCAACTCAGCATTGTATCGCTTGGAATTGGATGGGAATCCCTGGAACTGCGATTGCCACTTGCAAGGGCTGAAACAGTGGCTAGCATCCTGGCATTCCCAGGGCCGGCTTCTGACTGTGTTTGTCCAGTGCCACCAGCCACCTGCCCTGGCTGGGAAATACCTTGATTACTTAGAGGATGTGCAACTCTTTTTGTTTTCTAATGGCTCTTGTTTGGAAGGGTTAACATCTGCCAGCCCTGGAGGCAATGGTAATTCTAGCTTAGGCTTGGGCCTGGATAAACAGAGCTCCCCACCTTCTGTTTCAATTGGTTTGCTAACGAGATCCCAGAAGATGGTATCCGAAAAGGGAAGTTGGAATGTGCAGACAGATCCAACCACCCTGTTGCCCAGCTTTCTTATCAGTACTAGATCTCCCTCTGTACTTGCTGCCCCCTGGCCTTGGCGAGCAGGAAAACATCACTTGGTCTCCTCAGTGTCTAGTACCCTTCCTCTGGTCACTGATCCATGTGATTTTAACAAATTGTTTCTGTACAACCTGACAGTGGATACTGTCACTGAAAGTGCAGTGACAGTGCGCTGGGGAGTCCACCCACACCGCAGCCCTCGCTTGTTAGGGCCTGTGCGCTTCAGAGTCCTTTTTGATCGCTTTGGTGCTGCCATCAAGTTCCAGCGCTTTGTTTATCTCCCTGAATGGAATGAGCCGGTAGCCACACTGCGAGAATTGCGTCCGGATACCCCATATCTGGTTTGTGTGGAGGGAGTGATGGGGGGCCGGGTCTGCCCAGTGGCACCACGGGACCATTGTGCAGGGCTGGTCACTTTGCCTGAAGAGAGCGTGGGAGCAGCAGTTGCTGCGATGGCTGGGGGCACCCAAAGCTTGGATCAGCAGCTCCTCACCCTTGTGCTTCTAGCAGTCAATGCTCTGCTACTCTTTCTGGCTTTGGCAGCCTGGGCTTCCCGCCTGGTGCGGAAGAAGGTCCTGGGGTGCCGCCGGAGAAAGGCAGCCTCTCCAGTCCATGTTAGGCAGATGTATTCCACCCGTCGGCCCCTCCGGTCCATGGGGACAGGAGTCTCCACCGACTTTTCTGGCTTCCAGTCCCACCGTACACCGCGTAGTGCTGTTTGTGCCTTGCGTGAGGCTGACCTCATTGAGTTCCCTTGTGAACGCTTCATGGATAGTAGCACTGGAGGGAATAGCAGTGTCCTACGTGGAGAAGATAATTTGTTACAACGGTTTTCAGATTAGAGACGGGCTGTAAGCTAATTTTCAAGTCTGCTATCATGAAGTGGCCGCTGGCATTATGAATTAGTGAAGTCTATGGGAATGCAGCTTCTGCAAAGGTGCCCCCCCTCCCCGATATGGGAAAATTACAACTCCCAGCAGCTTTAGTTAGCATGATAAATGGTGAAGGATGCAGGGAATTATAGTTCAGCAACAACTAAACTGCCCACTGTTTCTGATCTTCCTATCCTATCTTTAGGCCTGCAAAAATATGTATATATAAAGATGGCTGATTAAAAATGGTGTAACACCTGGACTAGGATATACTAAAAATAAATAAAAACAGCAAAAATTGTTTTCTTTACTGCTTGAATTTACTGCTGGCCATTTTAGATGATTTGTAGTCTTCTTTTCTTTGGGATAAAATCTACGATTCTCTAAAAACCAATTAGAATGGGAATCTACTACACTTTTAAATTTCCATAGTTGTGGCTAAATGGGCATTGATCTCTATTTGTGAATTAAGTAGATCCTAACAGGAAAACAAATTTATTTGTCTTATCACCAGTTGCCAGACTGATAGAAGAATCTCTAACAATTCCTAACTAGTTGATGTAACTCTGTAGCTCTCAGTATTATTCTTGGCTAAGAAATAAAGTAAAATAACTGGAATCAAGCAAGAAAAGATACAGAAAGTTTTATACAAATGTTTGAAGCTGTACAAATTTGGGAGCATTTCAGGTTATGTCAGATTCCGGCATTTGCATCATTTGTTTAAAACTGATATAAACAAGATCAAGCCAGAGAATTTTATTTTTAGTGTCACTTGCCAATATAAGATGGCAGTGAAGAGATATAGAAATGTAGCTCTTTGCTGTCATTTCACAGTTATCATTTATGGAGACCAGATGTAATAGCATTAGCTGCTGGTGCAAAAAAGATGGTGCAAAAAAGTATTTTTGAATACCTCCTGGACAGGATAGATATCATTTCCTTCAGAGAAAACTCTATAAACATAGAGCCTAGTGGTTAGAGTTTTCTTCATGCTAGTTCTGATTAGGCTTTGCAAACATTTGAGAGCAACAGGAGAGCGATCAGTATAATTATTATTGCTTCTAAATAAAACACTATTCAGAGCACAGGATGTTAAGTGTCACTCCCTTGATGGATAGCTCAGACTCTCTTGGGTATACTCAAAGTATAATTCAACTTTTGATAGATGTCTGTTATGTTGGCAGTTAGTATCAATGATATTTCCTCAGCTGATGTCGTTCTTATCTAGAATATGTATTTAGGATGGGGCAGATTTGCTTCTTGCTTGTCAAAAAATGTGAACCCCAATTACTACTATATTGCAGGGAATTCTTGAATTTGTGTATTAGACACTGATTTTTAATTCTCATCAGCTCTTCCAAATTATAGTTTTTGATTAAAAATATTTTTTCTAGAAGGGCTTTGAAAACATGTTTAACTTGTGAGCTAAGAATAGTGCTTCCCCCCCCCTTTTTTTTTTACTGACCAGGGCTTTCTTTTATTAAACGAATGTAAGAAGTTTTAGTGTATGTTTATATAACATGTTAAAATAAATAAATAAAAAAGATGAAGAAAGGAAGGAATAAAGGAGGGAATGTTGATTTTGCAAAATTCATTGCTAGGGAGAAGAATCCTAATTCCAATTTGTTATAATTTGTTTAGAATTATTTTTTATGGTGGTCTTGAATAAATACATTTTGGTACTTCTACAGCTTTGCCTATTTCTTTTTAAATCTTGTTTTTCATAAATGACTTTGGATAGAGATATAGATTTCAGCTAAACTGGAGGAAGTAGATTATATTGCTGTCCTATGATTGTTGTGCAGCAGCACTAAGCTCCCTGATATTACATAATGAGCCAATAAACCCTGCTAAGTTTCTGGAAGGTTGCTGCAGGAATTGAAATAATTTCCTTATAGAAGATACTTATATCCCATTTGGGCGGAATTCCCTCTTCTTCCTCTTTGTGTCCCAATCCCATCAGAGGTCACTGACCTGGTGTAATGCATTTTTTGATAGACGCATGGGCTGCAAGGGGAGGAAATTATAGAGAAGCATACACTGTAATTTTCATGATAGAAATCTCACACTGTCTATAATGCCTTGGAACGACCACACTCGAAATACTGCATCCAGTTTTTGGTTGCCATGATGTAAAAAAGATGTTGAGATTATAGAAAGAGTACTGAGAAAAGCAACAAGGTGATTAGGGGCTGGAGGTGAAAACAAATAAAGGGAAGTTGTGGAAATGGGTATGTTTATTTAATGAAAAGAAGGTCTAGGAGTGACATAATGGCAGTGTTCCAATATCTAACGGGTTGCCATAAAGAATAGAAAGCCAACCTATTTTCCAAAGCACTTAAAGGTAGGACAATGGATGGAAACTAATTGAGAAAAATAACTTAGAATTAAGGTGAAATTTCCTGATGGTTAGAACAATTAATCAGTGGAACAACTTGTCTCCAGACATTATGGATGCTCCAACATGAAAGTTTTTAAGAAGAGATTGAACAACTATTTGTCTGAAATAATATAAGGTTTCGTGCCTGAGCAGAGGGTTGGACTAGAACACCTCCAAAGTCCCTTCTAACTCTGTTATCCTGTTGTATGGAGTACAGAACAGACTCACCAGATTAAAGCATATTTAGTCATGACATCACATATGCTGTATAAATCCACTCATGAATGCCTACATGACATGTTGATCCCAAGTATTAGAGTTCAGTTTAAAACGGAAACAAAAATAGACATTCAGTAATAACGTATACTCAAGTTTATTTCTAATTTAAATCTTAATTTGAAGAAGTACAAGGAACTGAGTATTGCATTTCTTTGTGAAGTACAAAGTGTGTTGTAGTGTATAATATTCTTGTAGTGTGTAATATTATTCTAAGACAAGATATAATATATTTATTAATGTAAAATTTGTATGCCATCTGATTCCCTAAATTGAGCCTAAGCATAAAAATGGGATACATTTCAAACAGTCTATCACTGAATCTTAAAAGCCAGACCTTCTTAAAAGTGAACTATGAGACAAAAGCTAAAATTCTAAATATTGGCAAATAATAGCCCCATATAAGTAAAATTATCTTAAATTGGCAGTGCTGTTAATCTAGGCAACTTTTCAGTTTCAGTGTAGAGATGTATAGATTTGTTCTGAAAATATTTCGAACCTCTGGGGAAGAAGTAGAACTAGACCGAGATTACCATCTACACTTCAAATGTAGTGACTCCCAATTGAAATTTCAGATTTCCAGTTGTTAAATAAGAGAATAGAAAGGTTACCCAGCTTCAAAATCAGATTGCTGAAATTAAACAGCATGAAAAACTAGAATAAGGGGAATATAGAAAAACTAACTAATGCTAAAACACATTTATACTCAGAGATATTCTGAGTATAAATATAAATATATAAATATAAATACATTAAGACTGTTTTGCACACAATTCTCATTTATAGATTTTGAAATTCTAGAATAAAACTATATTGAAACTTACTCTTCACATCCATTCTAGTAAATGTAAACTTGGCTTTTGTGCTAATTAGATTATCTTATATTAATACAACAGGATTTATAAATTCCATGTGAGATAATGCTTGTTAGTCTCAAGCTCCAGGAGTGTCTTTGCTCCAAAGACCTTTCATATACAAATGCGAACTCTACAAACAATAGGTCCTCACTTTACCCATTTTTCCTCTAATCTGGCTACTCTGCAACTGTATGAATAATATTTTTAATGGAGTCTGACAATAAAGCTCTCCTTGCCTTCATACTGGCTCTTAACCAAGGGAAAGTGACACCCTTCACTTCATCATATTTGCAATCTTTTAACTTTTTTTGGAGGGGGGAGGGTTTACATTTTTATCATAATTTATCTAGTTATTGTGATTTTCCCAGAATTATTGAAAATTGGGGAACATACAATTTTGATAAATTATTTTTATATTAGTACTACTACTACCAAAATAGTTGAGCCATCAGTGGTTAGGAGGGGAGTAGAAGGAATGTCAGCATAGCAAATTGCAACTTTCACAAATACAGTATGGTCTTTTTTGCCTCCTCGAACATAGTTTTGGCCCTGAGAAGTTGTGCAATGTTGCATATAAAATTCTACTCTTTCATTGTAATCAAACCTTGGGAAATATTGATAGTCCTCACTTAACTGTCCCAGTGGTGGTATTCAATTTTTTTTTTTTAAATACCAGTTCTGTGGACATGGTGTGACTTGGCGGATATGGTGTGGCTTGATGGGCATGTCAGGAGAAAGATACTGTAAAATCTCCATGTCCACCCTACTTCAGGGGAAGGATACAGTAAAATCCCCATTCCCTCCCCATCCCACTAACCTGCTTTCCATCTCCATTCTCCTGTGCCAGGGCAACAAAAGAAGATCCAGCCAATCAACTAGGACTCCGATCAGCTGGGACTCAGGAGGCAGCGAATAGATGGGAGCCACAGTGGAAGTGAAATAATAAGTCCATCATAGGCATGTGATATCTCACTGTATTGTTTAGCAGTTCCAACCATAGTGATTAAGCAAGAACTATCTGTTCAGCCTTCAATTTAACTGAACTTCTGTGAGACAATATTCATAGGGTCCAAATCACTGCATTCCAATCAAGATCAATCCTTTATTTGTTTACTCCTAATGGACAGAACCTTGACAGGTGATAGCTGTTTGCATATGCAATTTAGTAAAGGCTGAATATATTTACCATAGCACAATTAGTAATGGAAAACTTGGCCTGGAATGATAGTATTCTTTTTAAAGAATGTGGCTAGAATATGGAATAGAAGTATTCCATAATAAGGATGATTAATGTAAATTAGTAACCTCAAAGTCTTTATATTCACTCTTTTGCTACATCAAAAATTAAATGGGAAAATGCCATTTAAATGTGTATTTATGGTTGCCTGGAAAGGAATTAATTCATGTTACTGTTAAAGAGTATTTCTTTGAAATTAATAGTTTCATTTGCTTATGTTAATATTTTGCATACAGCAATTTCATTATTGTAGTGCAAATTGACAAACTAAAAATATTATAAGTGGAACTGCACTAAAATGGTCTCTTCATTGTGTGTATGTGTGTGTGTTGAGTGTGCTTTTGTATATGTACTTGTGCATGCAGAAACTGGAGAGAGAAATTTCATTGACTGTTTGGTTCTTCCTATACGGAAGAAACCAAAGTAAGGGAAGGAAACAAGATTTCCTGACTGACTTCACCCCAAGGCCTCCTGATGGGCTATGTAGTGATGTTTCCTGCCCTTACTTTGACATCTGCTGGGCTTGAAAACAATAAGGATTAGAGGGCTCAGGGCCAGAAAGCAGGAAGAGATGTAACTGTTGCAACAATCACATGAACATGCAAACAAACAAAGGATGAGATCTCTCAATTGTCACTTGATAGAGAGGAAGTGGTAAGATTTCTTCTTGTTCCAATATAGCCATATCTTTTCAAGAAAAAAGGGGTCTTAGTCCCTTTTAGCCCAGATTCTTTTGTATTTAGAAAGGGAAATGAAGCAAAAAGGCCTCCATGTAGAAAAATTTAAGGGAAAATATAGTAATCAAATTGTCATAAGTATCATAAGTGGTAACTCCTCTAGTAACTGGAGGGCTACAATGCTGTCTTGTCATATGTTGTCATATCACTAATTAGTGGGGTGGAAAAATTCAGATCTCCCCTCAAACGTGGTTTTCACTAGATGACTTTCGGACCATACCTGTCTTACCGGTGTTTGGTGCGAATAAGATCAGGAACCTTACAATATAAAATGGATTGTGTTATCAGAGGAAAGAAAGTATGCTTTGTGTCTGTTTCGGTGTAATGTTACTATTACTATTGACATTGAAACATGCTACATATAATAGTTCATACAGTGCATGAAACAAACTTATTTCAAACAATTACATTTTCTATACATCTAAGTGAAAATTGATGTTATCATTTAAAAAATCCAACCAATTCCAATAAAATATTTCCCAGTTTGTTTTTGAAGTACCTAACTAGATCTTTATCAAGCAAAGCAATCAGCCAACCAAATCTTTATCAAATAATTTTTCAAGAGAAATATTGAAAAGTATAGAAGCAGGTAAATAGTATATTTCTTACTTCCTAACATTCAATATATGTAATAAGTCTAAATTTAGTGAGCATTCAATCTTATGAGCACTGCTATAATTTCATTAAAGATCTCTTTCCAAAATTTCTCAAATTCATTTCATTCCCACCAAAAATGAGGAGAGAAAGTCCTTTAGTACTTCATGAAATAATTATATATCATATGTGAAATTCTTATAGGGGTTAAATGCCACTGATATAAGATCTTAAGATAAAATTCTTGTATTGAAGTACATAAAAATTCATCTGATTTCCACAAAAGTTGCCATATTGCATCATATAATTATTTGGTCTAAGTCAGACTCCTAAGCTTATTTTAAGCCTGCTGTAGAATTATCTAGATTTAATTCCAACAAGCAGTGGTTACTAATATTATGCCTTCTTCACTATATGACTGTAAATAAAATTAAAAAAAGCTTTTCCAGCTTTTCATTCTTTTCTTGAATCTTTCGTTAATGGCAGAAGCAGGGTGGAGAAATTGATTTATGACTGTTTTACTAGATGGCCTGGCAATTCTTGCATGCAAAAGTGTGATTTCATTTGGATAAATGTTCAACACAGGGGACTTTTCTGGCTTTTGGTGTAGTTCGTTCCATTCCTGTCTTTTGCTGACTTTCTGCTGCCAGAAACAATCTCTCAGCCTCTCTGATTCATACAGTTGCATTTCTCATGGAGCAAATTCTTGGCTGCTAGGACAAGTACACATGACGTGTATCTTCAGAAATGTTTCCCCAGACACAGATGAACCCAAGTTTTTCTGAACAATTCCTTACCCTCTGTGGTAAACAAAGTGAAGCACAAGTGCAATGTGTAATCTTGGAGAAAAGACAGCTGTAACTATGAATGAATATTATTCATCAGTTATTTATTAAACAAATTAAGCCCTAATTTTGGAAAAGAGATAATCTAATTTTGCAGATAGTTTATTCCAATCAAATTGATTTTCTTCTAAGGTAGCCATTATACCATGTGCAAAGAAAGCATACTATGGACAAATTGGACAAAATCCATATTACGTACAGTATCGAGCTGTGTTTTTCAAATTAATTTACTAATATGTTAAGAGTTCTCTTATTCCATCTGCCATTCAAAATGGCATACCTAGAACTCAGTGGTTCAATTTTTTCCCTCTTAACAACTAGCTTGTCAGAGGTGGTATTCAGCAGGTTCTGACCAGTTCTGGAGAACCAGTAGCAGAAACTTTGAGTAGTTCAAAATTTCCCACCTCTGACTGGAAATTTTACAGTATCCTTCCACTACCATGTATTATTATTGTTCCAGTATTATTATTGGCTGCAATACAGATAAGTGAAAAAGGCCTCAGAAAAAGGTTATTCTATGAGACCAATGTTAGGGCTGGGGTGACCTGTGGACTTGGGGTGACCTTAGAAGACCTATTGATCTTCTAAGGAAAATATATAAGAACATGTAAAATAGCTTTGTGATGGCAAAGCACTGAACTTATTCAAAGTAGGTACAATTGATTCAACCAGTACGATACAATCCATGATTCTGTCTGAGTTTTCCTTGGGTACATTGGATTACAATCCCTATATTTCCAGGCCAATTTGCTCTTTCAAATTAGGAGCACTACCTGTGTTTCCACTTCTGCTTCTAATGACAGGGCAGGAAGCCATGTAGTGCTCTAGTGCCACCACTGTGAGGCAGGGGGGTTTCCTCAGGGTTACCCCCTGCCTCAGACACCTGCCTTGCCTTTCAGTAGCAGTTCTAGCAACTCCATCTATCATGATCCTGTGTGATGCCAGCCCACTTCTGCTTGCTTGTGGCCACAATGGAGCATGAGGCTGAAAAATGCACTGATGCCATGGCCATGAAGCAAGGTGATGAGTTGGAGCTGTTCTGCACATCCCACAGCAACTTTCATCAGAGCCCCTGCAACTAGGCCATTCATGTCCCAACACATGCCTCATCTTGCAGCCATCGCACCAGCACCCCACTCTGCCTCCTGCTCCATTGTGGTCCCAAGCAAGCTGAAGAAGTGGGCCTGTGATTCCTGCTCCACATGGCTGTCAGTGCTGCCGCCATACAGCAGGTGTCAGGGTGTGGATGGCCTGGCTGTGGGGGCCCTGAGATAAGTTGATGTGGTACCTTCACCACCATCTCACCTCATGGCCATGGCACTGCAAGCAACCAGACAGAAAGGGTGGGTGGGAGGCTGTCCAAGCTCTTAAGCAGGGTTTATTTTGGGGATATGGCTTATATTAGGCGCACATGTAAAACACGCAAGGGCTTATTTTCAGGACAGGTCTTATTTTGGGGGAACCAGGGTAGATGTGTCCAACTGTAGATCCTACAGTTCTAGCCCTCAATATACATATTGGTCAGTAACTGTGAGTGTTATACAGCATGAGACTTGGGAACATCTGACGAGGCAAAGTTAGATTAAGCAAATTAATTCTTAGCATCATTCTTTTGTCATAGAAGATATGGCCTTATTAGTGTTTATAACAATATGAATTAATTAGTCTCTCAAAATATTCCATTTCTTGCTCAGATATGATTATTACATCTCACATGAAAAGCCAGTTAACAATAGGAAACATCTGTTCTCCATCCCTGCAAATGAACTTTTGTACTGTTCATCATTTTGAACTGCTGTTTTTTGTGCACTGAGTTAGATGTGATCTTTGAGGTAGGGCTGAGATCCACAAACTGGGAATACTGTTGATCATAATATTCCATCAACTTGAGTTCCAGTTTTCCCTTTGGGGGAAAAAAGTAATTTTGTTTGGATTTCAGAAGCCAAAATTTCAGTAAAGCAAGACAACTTTAGAGTGAAGGCATTAATAAAGGGAATAATGCACATGAAACCTAAATCTGCACCTTTTACGGAGCAGTATAGATATTCTATTATCTTTGTGATATTTATACCAAATAAATAAAATTGAATGGGAGGAGAAATTGTACTTCAACATTTTGCAACATGATGTCTGCTCAGCTGTGTTTACTAGATATAAAAATCTTGTTATTTCATTGTCTTTATTTGAATCATAGGGAAAAAACTTTGTTTTTAAGGATCAAACAATTATTAGTTGTCAATATCTTCTCATTTCCTCTTTCTGCATCCCACAGCAAATTATTGGTTCTTCATATTGTTTACTCGTCAAAAAGTTTGGGCTGGGAAGTAGTTTGTGGAGTTATATCCATACATTGTTGAAAGGAACCCTTTTGCTAATTTTAAAATATGGGCAACATAAACTTGTTCAACCACTTTATCCAAATTATTGGGACAGCATCCAGCTCTTCTGATATATTTCTATCACTTGTCATCTTTTATTTGTTTCTTGGTTTTCATCCAGCCCTGCTTCAATTTGATTTTAGAATATAATTGGATTCTATCTACCAAACAGCCAGGCTAACTTATTAAGGAAGGCTTCGAAAAAAAAGTGCATTACATTCCTAAATGTCAAAGCTTTTGTATGTGAATATTCACTTATTTCTGAAACTCTTTCTTCATTATGTTGTGCTAAAATGAAAGCTGTAATAGAGTTCTTGATTTGGCCCAAGGCAAATATTCCAGTTTCTGAGTTATACTTAAAATGTTATACTTAAAAACTAACTAGAGAGGGTGCATTTTCCAAGTCTACAAAACAAATTAATTAATTGTTGGCTTCAGGATTCTGACCTTAAGAAGCAAGATAGAATAATTGCTTTAGAAGTAGATTTAAGAATTGGCATTGCTATTTTTCATCCACTTGATCTCCAGACAAAAGCCAAATAGTGAAGCATGAAGACTTGCTTTTCCCTTCCATAATCTCTGTACATTCATAAAAGAACAAAATTTCTTTAGAAGCATCTTATTCTTTGGCAAACAGCTGAGAATACTACCAGCTGCCATCAAGGTTAGGGGCTATTTTCCTAATACTCAAATGGATATTCTTCTTCTTTCAATGCATGCATATATGTGAAAAAGGAATTCTAGCCCACATTCCATTTAATCATTGTAAATTATTCTATATAAATATGATATGTACAAGGGTGACTTTATGCATTTGGAACAAGAAACTATTGTATATAGTTCTTGGTTCAAACAAGAGTTGATTACTGGAGTAGTCCATTTCCTGACTTCAGAATACATTGAATCATAAAGTAATCAAATGGACAAAACTTTTCATGCAAAATATAACCGTCATAAAAATAACCAAGCCTAGCATGTTTTGTGAATCCAGCATCTCATTTTGAACTGACATGGTCCATATATATTATGCAAATTCAGTTTATATTCAGAACTATCCACATCAATATTGTTTACACCAGACTTCCTAACTAATGCTCTTGAAATATATTGGTCCCTCCCATAACATGCAGCCAACTTGGTCAAAGGTTGTGTGTTGTGTGGAAGTGCTCCAATACATATGTTGGGAACTGAGTGACAAAAGATCTCCAGATAAATTTTCCCAGACCATTTTTGAAAAGTTGGAATTTGAACTAGGACCTTTTGAATTTCCAGCATGTGGCTTAATACTGAACTATGAACTTCCTTCACTCTCTTTCATTGAAAATTCTCAGAATGAAAATAAAGAAGTCAGTCTAAAAAGCCTCTTGAATCACAGTCACTTGAGTAAATTTAAAGTAGTTATAGTTTGAGAGAGATTTCAATTTTTGTAGAGATCCAATTTGGATTACTGGATTCAATTCTTTGTATGATTATGTGTTGGTGGATCTGTTGATGTTGTGTTGTTTTGAACAATTTTGAGAGGCATTTATACACATGTAATACTATGACCTAAGTTCATAGTGCCTTTCATATGACTGTTTCTTTCTTTTGCTCTATGGTACCAGAGTGCATTTAATTTCACTGAATTTGTCAATGAATAATGTACTTTGTTGTTAGAGGTCAGAAAGAGGAACAAAAGATAGGTTCAAGAGAAGCCACGAAGACAGAACTCTGCCTTCTCTAATTGTCTTCTAGTCAGAGGTTCTAGCAGGTTCTGACCAGTTCAGCAGGTTCAGCAGGTTTTTGACCAGTTCTGAAGAACCGTAGCAGAAATTTTGAGTAGTTCGGAGAACCGACAAATACCACCTCTGATTGGATATTTTACAGTATCCTTCTCCTGCCCCGCCTACCATGCCACACCCACAGAACCAATAATTTTTTTTTGAATCCCACCACTGCTTCCAATGAATTAACCACCTCAATCAATCAGAGTACCTATATTTCTATTTCTGTTTTAAACATCTTGCTACTATGAAAAAACCATGTTCTTGTATATACCACTTGAGATTAGGTTGATAGTTGCCACGTTAGTAAGCTAAAGTTTGAGGCTGAATTCAAACCAGATGTTTATTTTCTGTCAGGAGGTGTTTTTTTTTTCATGTTGTCTAGGGAACATTGGTAAGGAGGAGGAACAGAGGTGGGAAGAGAAGCAAAATTATTATGGAGATAAGATTTATTTTTGAGGAGGAAGGAAGAAGAACCATGAAGGTAATGAGAAGAAAGCAAAGAACAAATTTCAAAATGGCTAAGGCGTTAAACACTCCCTTATCCCCATGAGGAAAAACAACTTAGAGATTGAAAAATAAATCTCTGCAAAAATAGATTACAATAAAACTTAGCTAGGGATGAAATAAATCTGTCTTTAAAGATATAAAAATCAAGCAGAGGAAGTTATAAGACCTTAAAGGAATGAAAGTTTCAGAGTGGATTACCAAATTCTAGGCATGCCTACATCAGATTGAGAACATTTGGGATAAGATATTTGAATCTATGGATTTTCATTCATCTTACATGCAGTTCTAATTGAGAATTATTTTATATTTTATATGATATTAAAACAACAATTTTACATCTTTGGAAAAATTAGGTTTTTTCATAGCTATTATCCTAAATATATGTCAAAACTGATAATCTTTCTTAATATCTTAAAATTAAAGTAAGCCTTTTTAAAAACCTTTTTCAGAGCCATGGTGCTATTTAGTGTACAATTCTTTTCTAGAAAGAAATGCAACAGAAGATATGGCAACAATCATAAATTGATCCTGCCCTCTGGCTGTTAATATTATTAATATAGTAATTCTTAATATAGTAAATGAATATTCTTAATATAGTAAATAAGGTTAGCAGAAGAAATTTCAGTTTGGAAGTGTAGAATTATTATATTTCAAAAATTTGGAATTTATTTAGCTGCAAAGATCTGTTGAGTCTGGATTGATGCAAAAAGATTTTATGTGTTCTTGGACAGTTTTGTACGCATGATAACAATGTTGGTTGTGAAATATCAGCCAATATACTCAGCAATATTGGGTAGGAGGGTTGGAGATCCAAAATCTGCAAGATATTATAGTGCATTATAGTGCAGTGTCATTATGCAAACCTCATTTCATGTGCCATAACATGCTTATTCAAAAGATGCAAGTTGTATCATAATATGTACACTTTTTCAAGTATACAGGACATAAACATGTGTTGTATTTTGGTTATCATTTTTTTCTTTTCTTCTATGCAAATGTCCCTTTTCTTTGTTATAGTAGGAGCGGAACTTTAAGATGTTGGCATCTTCAACTCTTTTTCAAAACCTCCATCAGGAAGGGAGTTCTTATTGTCAGCTGAAGTGATTATTTATTATTGTTAGTTATTTTGTAGCCTTCTCCTGTCATCCAAAATACTGGTCTGCTTATTCTCCTAGCAATAATGAAAAATAAGTGCAGGTAATCAAAATGTAATAACTCCAATCTAGTTTTAACTGAAATTATTTGCTGATGCACATAATTGTCAGAGAGGGACAAAACTCTCATTTTAATAGCAAGCTCTAGGAGTGGCCAATGAAAACATGAATTGGATAAAATTAGATTTTTGAAAGATGAAAGAGAAATATCCAAAATTTTCAGAAATACCAAACATCCAAAGAGAAAAACAGAAACACTGAGAAATAAGGAGAAATTTTCTAACAGAGAGAGCAATCAACCAGTGGAACAGCTTGCTTTCAGAAGTTGTGGGGCTTCAGGAAGTTTTCAAGAATAGTCTGGACTACCACCTGTCAGAAATGTAGGGTCTCCTCCTTGGTTGGGGGACTAGATGACCTACAAAACAGTCTTTACCGTCAAATCAATCATGTGGAAATAGAACATTTCATATTAGCTGGAAAAAAATTGAAATATTGGGCAAAGGCATAAAGGAATGAGGCCTGATCACTTCTAAAACTCAAGAGAAAATTATTTAACCAGGAAAACTCCTCCTGCATGAACTTAAGGCTGCTCAGATAATCTTTTGTATGATCATCATGTTTCCCAGTCTGGATAAAGAGTAGCCAGACCAAACTGATCTACATACAGCTGAATCATATTACTTGCCTCATGTAGGGTACAATAAGATCTATCCCCACTTTCTGGTTACCAATTTTGAGCCATATGCTTTTACCTCATCTATGAAGGAAAAACACTTTACTGAGAGAGTAAAAGAAAATAATTAGTAATACTCACCTACCAATCAAAGCAGATGTTACTGATGCTATAAATCATAGACTTCGCTCCATACACTCTCACCTATTAAGTCAGAAACTTGCTGGATAACAGCTTCAATCTGCTTCAGGTCTAGAATGGTCCTCTATTGTGTTTCCAGAATGTTACAACATTTCCTGCTTTATAGCTGAACCAAAAGGATTCAAACTACCTTGTAAGATCTGGTCAATCATCTACAGGATTAGGATTCAACATGGCCAGTGCACTAGTGGTGTAGGTGTAAATGGGGGAAGCTCTTCTCTTGGCTGGTGTGCTAGTGGTATAGGTCTTCTCGGGGAAGCAGGGAGTGCAACGTTTTGTGAACAGTGCCTTCTGATTGCAATTGCGGGAAACCCTCAGAGACTTTCTACATGCAACTCAGTCATGCATTGATTATATAATTACTCTAACTTTGAATTTGTAAATAGAGGAATAATTTCACATTTTCTTATTGAGAATGTAATTGTGATATGCTTTTTCACATTTTTGTCGTGTATTAAATAATCAAATAAGACCACCACCATGTTAAAATAATTTGCATGTTTTTCAACTTATTTTTGAAGGCTTCTGAAAATGTATGACAATTTTCATACAAAGCTGTGCTGCAAATCCATGCTAAGAGTACGACAGATTTTTAAAAATACCATGTCAGATTCATAGATCTTTCTTGGAAACAATGACTTTTCTTGTCATTAAGGATAGTGGGAGAACCAATGCAATACGTAGCAGTTCTTTGTTAAATGGGATGCAGTTTATTTAGCTGATGTAATTGTGTCCAATAGAAGGAAATACTTTTTTATTATAGTGGCTATAAAATTGTTCCTGAATACAATCAAGCCAACAAAAATGTAAAGAATAATTTTAATTCTTGTAATACAGGTATTTAAAGTACTTTTCACCCATTTTGCCTTTTTCGAAGCCAAAATGCAAATTATTGTTGATTTAGGGAGACTTAATATTAAAATCCCTTGGAAATATGTTCCAAAGACAATAAGTAATCTCTAAGCATTAGTTTTATTGGCTTTAGACTACTGAAATTTGGCAGAAGACTTGTGTCCAGAAGTGTGATTTTCCGATGATTTTTAAAATGAATATTTAAAAAATATATAAGCACTGTGTTATGTTTAACACACACGCACATGCTGTAAAATCCCTTTGTCTTTGGAAACCTAAAGAAGCAAGAAAGTTCTGGCTGATCTATTTATGAGGATGTTGTCACACAATGTCTCTGTCCATAAATAAATAAATAAAATTTACAAGTCCAACTGCTGCAATGTTGAGGGCTACCAAGTGATCGCCTGAAATGGGGTGTTAAACTTGATTTCATTGAAGGCCACATCAGGTTGTGTTTGACCTCAGGGACCAGGGTGGGTGTGGCCATGCTGGATGTGGCCAGCTCAATGTTACTTGTATTGGGGGCGCCTGTGGTGGCCCGAGTGCTCTGCCAGTGAAAATGGGCTCCCGAGCTCCGTTTTCGGCTGCAACAGCCTCCCGCAACCCTCTGCCAGCAAAAATGGAGCTTAGGAGGGGCGTGTGCAGGACCATGGGCCAGTCCTTTGCTGTTTCCAGGGCAACCCTGAGGGCCAGATCTAATATCCTGTGAGCCATATCCAGCCCATGGGCCTTGAGTTTGACAGCCCTGACATGAAAGTGAATGTTTCTGTGAATTTGCTGTGCTCTATAAAGGGTTGGGCTTTAATACCCAAAATGGCCTCTTTGAGGGGTGCCAACTTGTTTGGTTGACAAGAACTCTATGACAAAAAATTGTATTCTCCACTTTCCAAATTTTGAGAAAATTAAGCATGAAACAAAATATTTTCACTGGAGTTAAAATAATGGTTCCCTCTGCTTATCAGTAGTACAGATCCATTTATTCCCACAGTTGTTTTCCTTAGTTTATTATCCTATGCAAATACAGACTTTACTTCTTGCTACAGTTCTATAAAATAGGCCTTTTCATTCTTCATGACTTCTACTTTGTGGTGTTTTTTGTGAAATGCAATGTCTGCATTTTAATCCTAAAATAGAAAAAAAGGCAAGATCAAAATTCATAGAATGTTTTGATGTGAAATCCCTCATCCTGGCCATGCAGACTTATGAACCAAACAATTGGGACAAATCAGCTTGCCTTCTTTTGTTTTATCAAGGACAGTGTACATGTAGAAATACAATAATGACATTTTTGTTATTAGAATATTAAAGTGATTTACCACAGTAGTCTTTTGAGTCACCATCCCTCCCTAATCTAGCCTGCAATCTTGGGACTTTTTCCTATTTTCTTAACCAAGCACTAACCTGATATGATTTTGCTTCGCTTTGGGGGAATGAAAGAAATGACTTATTTATGAAATCTCAAGTCTTATTAGGGCTCTACGGAAGACTACATTTGAAAATTCCTGTGTTTCTGCATGCCAATGTTTTGCCTCCAGAGAGGAAACTAACCAATTCCCAGACCCAAAGAATAGCTTATTGACTACCATGCTGAAATTGAACAATCAGTTCCCTCCCAGTTGCAGATCTCATATGACTGAGGTAATCAAATTAGCTTCTGTTGCAGTTTACTAGTGAATTATGATTTTTAGATAAGTTTGTGCAACAAAATTTTATTACTCTGGATTTAAAACGGAGTAGCTTTCATTATGGGGAAATCTTTATTTTGCTATAGTGCTAGCTTATAGTAAAGCACAATTGGACATTCCCAAGCTAAACTTTGTTGCTTATTACTCAGAATGTCTTATAGAATATCAGCCTTTAGTTTTTAAGGGCTCAAGATTTTATCTAAAGAAACTTGATGCCACCTTGTGGTTCTAGGATTTACTGCAAAAGCATATTCAAACTTTTTTGTAGGGAGGGCCAAACTTCATAGTATTTTGGAAAGCAGATTGTGCTTCTTGCTTAGTTTCCTAACTTCTATGCAGTTCTGTAATATACTACCCTAAAAATATAAAAGCTGTTGGTGTAATAAACATATGGTCTAATATTAATGTTTGGAGGCAGCAAGTTTTTTCAGACTTAGTTCATAACACATAAGATTTAATGGTTTTTGAAAAGAAGAAAGAGTGGATAATTGAAATGGGTAATAGAATGGAAGATCATAAAATACCAAGATCTGAAAATTGAAGCTGAAACTATATATCTCTGAATTGACAACATTTCCATCTGATGTTTACAAAAGGCTACAATGCTTGGATTGGGCACATATTCAGTACAGGTATTTTATTCTCAATTCTTGGAAAGAACTTGATGCCCATGAAGCCCAACACCATCTAAAGAACTTGCCACTATGATTTTACATTTTTGTGTATATAGTAATCCAACTCAAACAATATGTGCAACAGAAATACACAGTAGCAAAATAACCATACAAAGTAAAAAATAACCATGCAGTTTTAAAAACAAATAACCATACACTTTTTAAAAAAAAAAACCCCGAATATATATATTTAAAAAAATGGTGAAGCAAGAATATTTGAGAATCCTGCTTGAACATTGTTAGGTGTGCATATATGTATACAGGTATGTGTTGGGACACTTACACTATTCTCAACTATATAACTTGGTCATCATGACCAAACCATGTTAACACATTGCATTTACTAGTCACTGATATTTTGTATTCAACCTGTATTTATACATCACACTTTCATTCTTGAGGTTGTTTTTTTTACCACGTATGGTAGACTTAACCACCCCATTTCCTTTGCATTCAACTTATTTATATGTTTCTCCTGACTCTCACTTTCATCTAGTAATATAGGTGGAATCACATTCTAACATACACCAATTTTCTTCTTTTGACGAACATTCATTTTCATAACAGAAAGCACATTTCTATCAGTATTTCTAAAGCATAAATCTTTCCCCCCATTTTACCTGCTCTGACAAGGTATGTAGTTTCATTTGAATTACTCTAATTTTTCACTATATATATAAATTTAAATTATTTCCCTTGCTGTTACTTAAAAATTTGGTATGAACAAGGACCACCTGAGTGATCAAAGGGCTGGTGAATCTCTTTCTGTAGGGATAAATGTTTTTGACATTTTGTTTTCTACTTCACATGTAAAACATGGTTGACCTTCTAGGGGAAATATAGATTAAAATTCTCCCCAACATGATTAGTACTAAGCAGTACAATTCTGGAAAGGCTTTGCCTCTAAGTGAGATGCAACAATGTTATAAGCTAAGATATTTCTGCCAGAAAATTATATCTCTCTACTCCACTGTATCCATTGCTGAAAGCTAATATGCTGTGAGCCACTTCTGAACTCAGGACTTCATTCTCAGCAACCAATGCTGTATTTAATGCTATAATTATTCCTTTTGCACTGGTCAGTATGTTAAAGATACAGAGGATTTGCAAGGCTGAATGACAAGTAAAATGTTAAATAAGTAGTCTGAAGAACACTCATTCTTATAAATTCCCAAATGTTTGCATTTTTCTGAAAACGGTATTTTTTTTAATAAGAGGGAGAAAAAAGAAGGTAGGTTTTATGCTAATTTTTTTTCTTTTTAATTTCAGAAATGCCTTTTTACTGTTGTCAGAATAATGAAATGTTTTGCATGATTACCAAAATTCCCCTGCCATCGGGAGAATGTCAGCCTTAAATAAGAGTACTAAACTTGATGAGAATGGTTTATCAACATTGTGGAAAATTATATTGTTAGGTGAGGCTCTATAAATATAAGTTAAATTAAACATAATTTTTAAAAATACCACTACAGTTTCACAGTCAGATTTTCTCAAAGTTTGGCACCCAGTAAAAATAATTACCACTTCTATTTACGTCTGACAGATTCAATTGCTCAATTACTGAGTCTTCTTTGTTATTCCTTCTAGTAACTCTTGCTAAAGGACTGGGTTCATTTGTTGCTGGTTTTTTTCTTCTGTTGCCAGTACAACACTGAACATGTGAAGCATAATAAGAGATGGGAGTAATAATTATAATTACTTTATTGCCTGGTACTTAAATTTCCCTCCTCTCGTTCTTCCTCTCCAGGACATTTTTCCATTCTTGGACGTGGTTATACCACAGTTTTTTCAAACTTGGCAGATGAATGGGGAATTCTGGGAATTGAAGTCCATGCACTTTAAAGTCACCAAGTTTGATAAATGCTGTCTTATACTAATAATATACAGGCAGAAAAGTTAGCAGTTGAAATTGTGAACTGAAAATTTGTAATGGCTGCATTAACTTTTCTTTTAAAAAAAACAATCTATAGCAATTAGATTTCAGGCAGAAGAATATTTCTGGGAGGATGAGTACATTGTAGAAAGAGAACCCCTATTATACTATGGTGGCAAAATATGGTGGAACCAATTGGTGGAACCTGACTAATACATTGTCTTTTACTTTTTATAATACTTTTTAATACATTAAAAAGAATCAATTTTTTTGACCTACAGCTCCCTTCTTCTGATGATCTAAGACTTTTCCAAAAGTTCTGATAGTCTCATACCAAGAAGGCAAACAATAGACAAAAAAGCATTTACAAAAAAACAATTTATACCAAAATTTCCTTCCTTGTTTCCTAAGAGAAAGAAACTTGGAGAGGTGCTGAATGAAGTTGCAAGACACATCGACTCCAGGTAAACAGTTTATTTCAGTTCCGGAAAGACAAGCCGCTCAGCTGTGGCTGGCGCCAGCTTATATAGCCAGTGCTGTCCAGGGTTTCAGCCACTTGCGGGACTTTATTTCCCCTGCCAGTGGCTGAGCCAATGAGCGGAGTCTGACATCAGATTCCACTCTTGGTGACCATTACTTAACACCCGTCCCTTCCTAGTTAAGGTTCAACCAATCCACGTTTGTATACCTCACATAGTCACATAGGTAGGCGGGGCTTCAATGGGTGCATCTGGGCCTGTGCACCTCACTAGTTCCTGAGGCGACGGCCTGTTCGGACAGGGCCACCATTGCTCTGGTCCCTGTCTGTGGAAGCATCTCAAAATTATCTTGAGACATGGCAGGTTCCATCAAGCCTGAGGCCTCAGAAGTACACCGCGGGACCTCTTCTTCTAAAGCTAAGTAACCCGCTACTCTATTCGGGGTTGAAGCTAGGCATACATCTATTTCTAATTATTTTGTTGTTGCTGGGATAATTGCTAGGGTTGGCTCTGTGTGTCCATGTCAGGCTTCTGCCTGTCTGTTTCTTATCTGGTCAATGTGTTGGCTCCATTGCTTTTTCCCTTCAGTCTCTACTCTGTAAGATCATGGGCCTTTAACTCCTATTATTTTAGCTGGCACCCAGGTGGCCTCCCTTGTGTAATTGGAGTGTGTGTAAATGGAGTTCCTATCCTGAATTGTCTACACTTTCCTGTTGAGTCTGTTGGAGTCCCATTGGTGTAGATAGGGTATATTCGGTCCAGGGTTGACTTAAGCCCAGCTCTCTGAGAGCTTCCTCCACACACCATCCCCTGTTGTCCTCTCAGGGCCAGGCACCCCAATGGCGCCTCAACCAGCACTCCAGCAGCAGCCACCTCCACAGCACCTGGAACCCTTCACCCGTGAGACTATGGGCACGCCTCAGAGTGACTGAGAAGAGTGCCAGAGACTGGGTTGCTACTGTTGACTTTATCTTTTCTTGGGACACTTTACTTGGGTCATTTTTGCTTTTACAGTTGTTATTAATAAAGTTTATCTTTGCTTCACACACTTGCTTCAGTTCTTTTAGTCAATAAAAGTCTAGATGGAAACTTTTAGAAATGGTTTAAGCCTTTGCATGCTTGTGGGATAGGTAAGATAGCAGTGGGATGGGCAGGGATACCTGTGGATGAGTAATAGCTGTGGGATGGGTGTTAGGATAGCAGTGGGATGGGCAGGGATACCTGTGGGATGGGTAATAGCTGTGGGATTGGGCAGGGATACCTGTGGGATGGGTAAGGAAACAGGTAATAGCTGTGGGATGGGTAAGGATAGCAGTGGATAGATAAGCCTCCAGTGGAAGCATAGTGGGACTGTATGGTCTACCCTCCAGGTGCCACACCTATGGCCCTTTTATTATCAATAACAATTTAATAATTGATCCACACATTTCAACATAAACACAACTCTTTATTAAATGCCCTGTTTATTATAGGGCCACTCAACTACATGGCACAATCTCATCAGTGTGATGAGACAGGCTTGAAGGAAGCATCCATTAAGGCATCTACCATCCTGTCTTGCCACTCCACTGCTCCAGCTTGGGGAGTTTGCAACCAGTGTTTCAGGAAGGTTGCGCTGCTTCTTTCCCTTCACGTGAAGCTCTGTTGGGGCCTGGCACATCCACAGTAATCTATCAGGTTTCGCCCTTGCCTCCATTTACCAGGCTCCATGTCCCATTGCTTTGTTGATGGTTCACGAGCCTGTTCTGCAACACTAGTAGCGGGTCGCATGAGATTGTGCAGGATGCAGCAAGCTTCCACGATGTTCCTCATGGTCTCTGGGCAATGCTGCATGGTGGTGAGAAATACCTGAAACCTTTTGGCCAGGATGTCAAAGGCATTCTCTACACCCGCCTTGCCCTGGAACAGCCTGCAGTTGAAGATCCTTCTTCACAGGGTGGGCATCTGGAAGTGTAGGGGCTTCATGAGGTAGGTTCTGAGGGAGAAGGCGTCACCCCCACAATGAAGTCGGGCACATCTTGTATGTCATTGGGCAGGGGGTCTGGATCTGGGAAGCCCATGATGAGGTTGCGTTCCAGCCCCTCCTTGAGGTGACTGGCATTGTATACCTGGGCATCTGAAGATGACCCATTGCCTGAAGCATCGATGTACATGAACTTGTAGTCAGCATCGACCATGGGGAAGAGGATGATGCTGAAGAAGCCCTTGTTAGTTGGGATAAGTGGACCCTGAGTTGGCTGGAGCTTTGCAGACCACATGCTTCCCATCTATAGCTCCAACGGTGTGGGGGAAGTTCCACTTCTGATACCACTATTCTGCAACTTTCTTCCAGCCTTCTTCAGTGGAGGGGCACTGAGGAACTCCCTCCAGCTATTCTTCGATGATGGCCTGCACCACTTCTCTGACCACAATGCTGATGGTGTTGGGTGGCACCCTCCAGGCGTACTGCGTGCTCTTGTACATGTCCCTGAGGCCAGGTGGTGCAGAGTAGTGCCACCTTGAGCCCAGGGTCCAGGCTGGGCCGGAAGTTGGTGTTTGCCTTGGTCAACCTGGGTGTCAGGCTCTGCACAACTTCGTCAAACATGGCTGGCGGCATTCCTCATGAAGTTCTGGAATGCACGATGGTCTTCATTCCTCAGCTCCACCATCAGCTTGTTTACAGTCCGTACTCGGCTCTTCTCACGATCCATCTTTGGAGCCAGACACTTCTTGGACGCCTCCTTTTCTTCCTGTAGAACAGTTGAAAGAGCCTAATAGAGGGCTTCGCACTGTTGTAGAATGATGGCGGCTACCAAAAGGAGTGTGTGATGATCCATGGTGGAGATGACGGATGCTGTGGAAGAGGCAAGAGCAGGATGAAGGCTGAAGAGGTCTGCACCGCAGGGCTGCTGGACTGAAAGTGAGATCCAGGTGATTTCTCCCCTTTTTATAGGAAATATATGTTTTCCGCTAGGTGTCCTTCTGCATCCTCTAGACATCCTGCAGACATCCTAAATATCTGAGATACGTCCCCTATATGAACGTTTTTTCCATTTTAATGCTTTCTTTGCAGCTGCATCCACTTTCATCCTTTCTACGTCCATGCTACTAACGCTGCGTGTCCGTTTCACGTCCGTTTCACTTCCTCCCTGTGTCCGTTTTCCGCTGGAGTGGATGTGAAGTTGCACGGATGTGCAGCGGATGCCTAGTGGATATAACAGACGCGTAACGGATGACAACGGATGTATAACGGATGTTCCCCGTATGCGTAGCAGATGTAGAACGGATGCGTTGGATACTTTTCCCACTCAAAAGTTTTTGCAGCTCAAAACTTTTTGAGTGGATGAAATGTCAGTAGACAGATGCTGGACGGATAGAGAGTATGAAAAACGGACGCAGTGAGTATAGAACGGATGCATCGCGTTAACCAACGGATGGCAAGCATTTCTCTCTGTTTTACATCCTCTTTCCATCCATTGGTGCTGTGTGACAGGGCTTTACCATATTCTATCTGGACTGACTCCCAGCCTAGGATGGGAATGCTAGCCTTGATAGTCCTTCAAGATGATTTTCTGCAGCTCCAATTGGTTGTGTCATGTGCTGGATTGAAGTTTCCAGAGGGTGTCCCACAATATCATTGATATGTAGGACCTCAAATCTGCTCCCATCTGGCACTGGCTTCCTTCAATGCTTATGGTGGCAATGATTTTGTTGGCCTTATATCCATCTGTTCACCTCACTTGGATTTGAGCATAGCCTACAATGGTGTATTGGGCTTCCTCTTTCGTGGCGTCTTCCCTTCTTTTGAATTTCCCATCAGGGTTCCTTTGGCCTTCCCCTTAGTGGTTATACTTTCAGCTGGGGGAGGTTCTTCTGGACTGCTAGCTTGCCATCTGGCTTGCTCTGCATGCCTATGTGGTGTGATCATTCCAGTCGCAGTGTCTGCAGATAGTCTCTTTAGAATGGCATGCAGAGCAGGGATGATTTCCTCCACAGGTCCCACATGGTTTAGTCCCTTGCCTTGCTACCAGATTGCTGGACCTCACCTGATGGATGTCCTCTTCATCTTCATCCCTAGCCTCAGAGTTGGAAGTGTCTCGGGCTGCACAGTGGTCAGCCTGGGTGACGTGCATTTTTCCAGTCTCTTTTATTTGGGCAATGGGGTTATCTGATGTTTCTGTGGCTCTGGCTTTATCGATGGTGTCCTTGAATGGGATGCCCTCTTGGGCCAGCAGGTGCTTTTGGAGAGTCAGGTCCTTCATCTCAAGAGTGAGCCAGTCCTTGATCATGTCCTCCACATCATTGAACTTGCAGTTCTTTGATAGCTTCTGCAGTGCCACCACAAATCCATTTATCATCTTCCCTTTTCACTGGCTCCTCATATAGAATTTGTGCTGGTTAGTGAGATAGGAGGGAGTTGGGTTGAAATGTTCTTTTAAGGCTTATTGTAGATCATCCCAAGACATGTTGTCCAGCTAATTGGCAATGACGGCTTCCACCAGTTCAGAATCACAATATATTAGGAACAGAACCCTCTTTTTGGTGTCAGGGGCTGCTTGGAACCCACTGACTTCTAAGTGAAGCTTGAATTGGCCCATATATGAAGACCATTTCTCTTTGGATGGGTTGTAGGGTATCAACATCAGATGGAGGGCCACTCTGGTCAGTTGGGTTGCGATCATTGTGAGATCAGTCAAAATGGCCACAGAGTCCCACGAAGCTGTCCTTTGTTCTCTACTTAGGATTCCACCTTTGCCACCAGTGTTAAGGGGGCGCACTGAATGAAGAGGCAGGACGCATAGACTCCAGGTAAACAATTTATTTCAGTTCTGCAAAGATAAGCCACTCAGCTGCGGCTGGCACCAGCTTATATAGCCAGCACTGTCCAGCTTTTCAGCCACTGACGGGACTTTATTTCTCCCACCAGTGGCTGAGCCATCAGACTCCACTCCTGGTGACCATTTAAGGTAATACTTAACAGTTTCCTCAGAGAAAGAAACTTGTTTTGCTTTTCAAGTAAAAGGAGGGAAGAAAATATTCCAGAAACTTTGAGATTGTACAGATTCACAGCTTTTCTTGGAATCTCCAAGGGAATTCCTTTATTTTGATCTACCTTTGTGTATTTTACAAGCCTCAAATATTTATCCAGTGTCATACGGATAGCTTTTGAGGTTGAACATCACTCTTCCCAAGGACACATCTTCCTTCTGCTGTTAGAAATAGAAATCCATATATCCATCTTATTAATATTAAGCACAAGAGAACATAGTGCTAATTGTTTGAACAAAAATTCTGAACAGATAGTAAGAGTGCAACTCAATCAAAATAGTGTAAAGTCACATCTACAGTGAATTGTCCTTATCATTGGTGAATCTGAACTGGCAAACTATTTATGAGTGCAAAGGAAGCTACAGAATAGGCAATAAAATAAAGACAAATATTATATTTGATGTTAACTATATATTTCCTTTTAACAAATAGATTTTTACAAAGATAGTATTGAAGGGAATAATTATCGGAACCATAAGATATGCAGTGAAAGGAATGTAACCTTTTTGGGAGGTTCTGATTTCCTTCTGACAATTTCCTTTTCTTTTAAGATCTGCCATGTCCAGATGCTAAGCATCTCTTACTAGCTAATAATATTCCATTTTAAAATATGCACATTTTACATGCAAGAAAATGACAGTTTAAACTTTAGAAAAAGGAAAATTAAGGGAATGTTATCTAATGATTACAATATGAGGCTGAATTATGGCAAATTAGTTTTAATGCTATTTCCTAAAATTCTCAGTTTTCAAATTCACACACACACACACACACACACCATGAATGAAGATAAATATAAGTGACTCAGGATCATGTTGCAGGATCCAATCTAGGTCAGTCATCAGGTGCCCATTCTTTTAAATTATACCAGATAAATCATTTGATGACAATTTTGTTTGCCAGATACATAACGATAGAAATGTGTGTGCATGTGCATTTTAAACAGTGGTGTCCTCAGGGGAATCAGCAATGTCAAGATGGTAGGTGCAACTGGATAATCAAAGCCCCACTCCTTTGTCACATGAATCATAAAATTTAAAAGGGAGAGTGGCTTCAAACACCAAGTTACTCTCACCATTTTAACTTCGCTGATCCTCCTGTGGACATATCTTTTAAAATACTGATGTTACAATTTGTGAGGGGTCTTTGGTATTCTCTGAACTTGCTTGTTTTCTTGCAGATGTTTCATTATCTAAGCTAAATGACATCATCAGTGCTTGTCAACATTGTATGATGATAGCATACATGATGTTACCGAGTTTAGGTTATGAAATGTCTGCAAGAAAACAATCAAGCTCAGAATGCATCAAGCATCTCTCATTTCAATTCTCAACTACAAATATCTGACCTAGACTTCCCCAACAGCACGAAGCTGAGTCCTCATCCTAATAAACCCCTTTTATTTAATTTACAATGAATTTTCTCTCCAACAAAGTCCCGGCCAACAGTCTTTCAAGATAGTTCCCAATTACATACTTTTATCAGGCTTGGAGAGTGGCCAGGGTGACATCTTTCAGACGCCGCAATACTTGGCAAGCATGCCATAATGAATTAATTGTTTCCTGCAAAGCCACACAACCCTTTCACTCTTCTTTTATATTCTAGGGAAGGGGCCATTCATCGTGGCTTTACTCCCAAGTCAGCCCTTGTTCCTCAGCTGTTCCCTTCTTCTTGCAACTCTGTGCATGCACAACTGGGAACAGGCTCTAGAAGTTCTTCTGCCTCACTTATGTCTGACTCTGAAGGCAGCTGATAACTGTCAGATGGCCCTGGCTCCATCTCTGCCTCTGACAAAGAGCATTCATCGGAGCCTTCCCTAGGCTCCAGTATTGGCCCATGTTCCTTCCCAACCTCCTCACTGTCTGAATCTGCTGCCAGCTCCTTTGGTTGCTGTTGGGCCACAACAAAATATTCTCCTTTATTGTTACAATTTGTGAAAATATTCTTGGATAGGCATTTAGCTCTTTGTATGAAACTGATGCTATAAATAACTATACTGATTAGAAAGAATCCAGAGATTCGAAGATTGAACTTGTGACACTCCAGAATGCAAATATTGAACTATGAGCATATAAGGTTCTGATTAAAAATATCTCCATGAAGGAAATATCCTGTATCCCAAGATAATCTATTCCACAGTTCAACAGCTGTATCACAGAGTCTACTTTTATTTTTTATAGAAGGAAGACCAAGCCCTGCATTATTATGTTAGCTCATACTTATTCATTACTGTAAAATTGGCTTTAAGAGTTATAATTTTCTCTGTATTAGATTATGTGAAGCAAAACTATTTGGCTTGAAGAAACATGATTCTGTTTCAAGAAGAAAAATTTAGAAACATCTGCCTGATGTTTGAGGTTTGTAATTATCCACAGTCAAGTGAAAGCTTTGCCGTTATTCTCCTGCCTGTTCTTTATTTCCATAGACTCTTTTCCAAGTGAGGTAGTAGAACAAGACCACCTGCAGTTCTAACACTCCTCATATTCCCTGAAACAATTTTCCTGGCCAGAAATCTGAATTTAATAAGGTTAGTGTAACTTTTGAAGTATGAAAAGTTTTATACATGATTTTGTAGCAACTAATTTGGGAGCTGTCACTTTATGATGATACCAAACTAATTGCTCCATTGGGCAACAATTATAAAAAAAAGCAAGTCTTTGTCACCAAAGTTAAAATCATTTATTTTAAGATTCATAATAACAATAATTTGAATAAATCATATTCATATTTTTCTTTCATTGGGGAAGAATATTTTTCTATTTTCTAATATTTTTCTATTTTCTATTTTTCTATTTTCTAATATTTTTCCATCTCAATGTTGTCAATGATTACTACCTGAAATTTCTCCAAGCTGGATTGCAAATGCCATTGTCTGACAAAGCTAATATTTTCATACAAGCCTTTATGCCAACACTTACTCTTATTCCCATTTTTCACTACAATTGTTATCCATTTATATAAAAACAGTTCTCACCAAGAATTTTTGTACAATATGAATCATATGAATCAGAAGAATGGCTGGATAAACTGGACTTAGATTGTTCAACCATTAATCAGCCAATTCAGATCTTCTGAGGACCACATGAGTTGGATAAGCAGCAACACTTAAGCCCCTGTCACACTGCCCCAACAGATGCAAAGAGGATGTAAAACGGACAAAAAAGCTTGCCATCCGTTGGTTAACGCGATGTACTCACTTGCTCCGTTTTGCTTCCTCTCTATCAGTCCAGCATCCGTTTATTGACTTTCATCCGCTCAGAAAGTTTTGAACTGCTCAAAACTTTTTGCGCGGAAAATGTATCCAATTTCGTCCGTTCTGCATCCGCTACGCATCCGCTACGCATCCGTCTGCATCTGTTACGATCCGCTATATCCGCTAGGCATCCATTTCTGCATCCGCACAACTCGCATCCGTTCGGACGCAGGGAAGGAAGCGGAACGACGCAGAACGGATGCAGAACGGATGCAGCACGGAACAAAGCATTTAAAACGGAAAAAAACGTTCGCAGAGGGGACCTATCTCAGATATTAAGATGTCTACAGGATGCCTACAGGATGCCTAGAGGATGTCTAGAGGATGGCAAAGGGACACCTATACTGTCTATAAAAAGGGGGGAGCGACACATCTGGATCTCACTTTTCAGAACAGCAGCCCTGCGGTGCGGACTCTGCAGCCTTCATCTGCCTCTTGCTCTTCCACAGCATCCAGTCATGTCCACCATGGATCGTAACAAAGTCCTTTTGGCACCACCATCCTTCTGGCAACAGTGCCAAAGCCATCTACAGGCTCTGTGAATTCTACTACAGAAGAAAAAGAGGCAGCCAAGAAGCGTCTGGGTACGAAGATGGTTCGCTAGAAGAGCAGAGGACGGACTGTACAAACAAGCTGATGGTGGAGCTCAGGAGCGAAGACATTCATGCAATTCCAGAACTTCATGAGGATGCCTCCAGCCATGTTTGACGAACTGTGTCGCGGCAGCGGCTGACACCCAGGTTGACCAAGGCAAACACCAACTTCCGGCCCAGCCTGGAACCTGGGCTCAAGGTGGCATCACTCTGTGCACCTGGCCTCAGGGACCACCTACAGGAGCATGTAGTACGGCTGGAGGGTGCTACCCAACACCATCAGCATTGTGGTCGAGAAGTGTGCAGGCCATCATCGAAGAAATACAAGGAGGAGCTCCTCCAGTGCCCCTCCACTGAAGAAGGAATGGAAGAAAGTTGCAGAGCAGTGGTATCAGAGGGGAACTTCCCACACACGTTGGAACCATAGATGGAAGCACGTGGTCTGCAAAGCGCCAGCCAAGTGCGGCGTCCACTTATTTCAACTACAAGGGCTTCTTCAGCATCATCCTCTTCGCCATGGTCGATACTGACTACAAGTTCATGTACATTGATGCTTCAGGCAAGGCTCATCTTCAGATCCCAGGTATACAATGCCAGTCACCTCAAGGAGGAGCTGGAATGCAAACCTCATAGTGGCTCCCAGATCCAACCCCCTGCCAACGACAGAGCAGATGTGCCTACTTCATCATGGGGGATGACGCCTTCTCCCACACAACCTACCTCATGAAGCCCTACACTTCCAGACTCCTCACCCGTGAAGAGAGGATCTTCAGCTACAGGCTGTCCAGGGCAAGGTGGTGGTGGAGAACGCTTTGGCATTCCTGGCCAACAGTTCCAGGTACTTCTCACCACCATGCAGCATCACCCAGAGACCAACAAGGCAATGGGAACATGGAGCCTAGGGAATGGAGGCAAGGGCAAAACCTGATAGACACTGAGGATGTGCAAGACCCCAACAGAGCCTCACGTGAAGGGAAGAAGCAGCGCAACCTCCTGAAACCCCAGCTGGAGAGTGGAGTGGTAAGACAGGATGATAGATGCTTAATGGATGCTTCCTTGAGCCTGTTCTCATCACACTGATGGATTGTGCCATGTATGTTGAGTGCCAACAATGAACAGGGCATTTAATAAGAGTTGTGTTTATGTTGACATTGTGGATGATTGATATATTGTTATTGATAATAAAGGGCCATAGGTGTGGCACTGGGAGGGTAGACCATACAGTCCCACTATGCTTGCACTGGAGGTTTATCTATCCCACAGCTATTACCCATCCCAAAGGTATCCCTGCCCATTCCACAGCTATCTCAAACCCATCCCACTGCTATCTTAACCATCCCACAGCATGCAAAGGCTTAAACCATTTCTAAAATTTTCCAGCAAGACTTTATTAAAAATAAATGATGCAAGTGTGTGAATCAAAAATAGACTTTATTAACAACAAGCTATAAGACAAAATGAATCTCTGATTCCTCTTGGTCGCTCAGTCTCAGGGATGAAGGGTGCAGGTGCTGTGGAGGTGGCTGGTGCTGGAGTGCTTGTCATCAGCTCCTCCAAAAGCAGAAAGCAGCAGAAGCGCCAGCCCCAGAAGAGTGAGCCCGTGCTACAGAAGCCCCAGCAGAACCAGAGTGAGGGCCAGGGGGCGGGATGGTGCCCTGTCCCTCTTGCAAGCGGTGGCAGCAGATGGCTGAGGCTTGCTGTGCTTCAGCATGGTTGTGTGGTTGCTGGCTGGCAGGGAGGCTGGCAGGAACCAAGGCTGGCAGGAAGGCTGGCAGGGAGGCACCACGAAGGCTGGCAGGAAGGCTGGCAGGCAGCAGGTAGGTGCACCAAGCTGGCAGGCAGACTGGCTGGAGCAAGGCTGCAGGGAGGGCAGAAGCAAGGCTGGCAGGGAGGCAGACATGCAGGCGGGACGGCACGGCAGTCAATGGTCTGGAAGCAGGTTCTTCCTCTGAATGGTGACCTGCTTCCGAGCTGCTTCCGTTATATCCCGCGGGGCTGACACAATGCATCCTCCGCATGCGCAATTAACGCTCGGCATCTGCTAGGCTTCCGCTGTGCATCCGCTTCATCCGCTGTGCATCCGTTCCACATCCGCTTTGCTGAGGTCCCCCGGAAGCCTACCGGATGTGCCATCCGCTCCCATCTGCTTCCATCTGCTGGGCTTCCGTTCCGCATCCGCTTTCAATCCGCCCTGCATCCTCCCCACGTCCGTGTTATCCGCTCCGGTTATGCAAATTTTTGCCCCTTCTGAGAGCGGATACGAACGGATGGAACATTTTGCTCGTCCGTTGTGTCCGTTTTGCATCCGTTGGGCAGTGTGACAGGGCCTTTACCAGAGTGAGCAAAGAAGCATTTCAACTTATTTGTCTTGCTCTGTATTTCATTTTACTTATTGACCCTTACTTTCCTCAGAGGAAAATTATTTTGATATATTGAGATTTTCAGGGAATTTTGTCACTGTCCCAAATATTGAAAAGGACTGACAGCATTGGGTCTAGTTAGCTTGAAATCTGAAAAAAATAAGAGTTAAAACAAAGATACTATGAACATGATGGTATGCATTTCATTACTTGCATCCAAGTAAGTTTTGGTTACTTTTTAAAGATGGCCCCAGGTGTAGCCTGACACATAAAGGAGCACACAGGCATGAATAATAGATATAGAAAATATAAATACACTATTTTGTTAGGTCCAGTGCAGCTGTTTTATACCAATAAAGTAAAATTACACCAAACAGATCCAAATACAATGTCATGCTTCACAAATATTTTTCTAACTTTTTCTTAAAATGATTAAGAAATTTGATCTACTTGTATAATAAAAGTATGTTCCAGGAAAAGAAACAGAGTTTATATAAGAATTCTTATGATTCCATCTGAGAATCTCTTTAACTTTTCTTGACTGTAACATTGTGTCATTATGCTCAATGTCATTCTTGGTTTCCAGAATTAGTTGCATATAGTAGTTATTGCTTCCAAGGCAATTTAAGCTTGATTCACTGATCCTATTGCGGGGAATTACATATATTTTATTTAAATGTAGGAATTTTTGCAAAGAACATTGAAATGAAAACCAACATGATTGTGGTATTGTTATTAAAACATTTGCATATTCTGTTATATTTTGACAATAATATATCCATTAGACCACACTGGTATTGTTTTCTATCTTTTAAAGTCTTTTTGGCTGAAAACTTCATCTGGATTTTAGGTTGCTGTTCTTCAAAACGTGGGAAGAACTGGGCTGGCCCAAGACTAAAATTGAGTAAATTGGCAAAATATACAAAAATTAAATTAATTAACAATTATTATTATTTAAATATACTTAATAGAATCACAAAATAATAGTCAGAAGAGAAAATGTATCTTTCAACTCAATTCCAATTCAACAAGGTCTAGCCATTGCTCAGTGCAGATATTAAACCAAAGCATTCCAGGCCAATGGCTGTTCAGCCTCCACATATATGCTATGAAATTTTATTAGTTTATAAAAAATATAGAATACAAAATAAAATGAAAGTAATGGGAAAGTAGGAGAAGAAAAAGAGAAAGGAAAAAAGGTGTCAGGAAGGGCATCCGGTCAGTAAACACTCAGCTCCATTCAGTCATCCCAACCCCACCTTGACTCAAAGACTCATAAAAAGAAAAAAATATATTTACTAGCTATTTCTATAATAACAAACTTAGCTAAGCAAAACCCAAAATCAAAGTTTCATTTTTTTTCCCTTCCTCAGTCACAAAATCCAGAAGCGGTTTCCAAGTAAAAAGGAAGTTAATTGTATTCTTTTCTTTAATTAAAGCAGTCAATTTAGCTATCTCTGCTAACTCCATCAGCTTTTGAACGGTGAGGATTAAACTATCTTTCCATTTTTGTTGCTGCTTTTGAGCATATATAACATCAAAGTTCCCATTTTTAAAAAAGTTATTTATCTATTAGGCCAAAGCAAAAGTTATAATTGAAAGTTATAATTCATTTTAATATTCACTTTAAGAATCTTCTGTATTAAAGCTATGGATCCTACTTCGATATTTCTTTATTGTTCCACAGGCCCAACACATGTATATGCTTTGAAGAGAACAACATTAATCCTTTGGATAAATAGTTCTAGTTTGAATGCTGTTATTGCTGCGGCCTTTTCCTTAACATTCTAGCTAAATTTATCTAAATGTAACTAAATCCAGTATTTTTCATTGGGCATTCTGGAAGGATAAAAATAATCTTGACTTTATTCTACCTGACATCTTTTCAAATATTTAAACAGTGCTTTCTTATTCCATCTTACCTTATTTTCATCACTACTGTACATATCGTGGGTGTATAATCCTGAAATATATATGCACATAATAAAGATAGATAGATGATAATCATTTAGTAATAACAAAATCAATTTGGTTGTAAAACTGATAAAGTATTTTAATGATTCTTCAAGAAAATATTTAGGAGTCTTTTTAAGAAAAGACATATTGTTAGAATGTAGTACTGCAGGCTACTTCTGCTGACTGCTGGCTGACTGCAATTTGGCCATTTGAATCTCACCAGGCTGATGATTGACTCAGCCTTCCATCCTTCTGAGATCAATAAAATGAGGACCCCAATTCTTGGAGGCAAGATGCAAATCACTTAGAGAAGACTATAAAGCACTATGAAGCTGTATATAAGTCTAAATGCTATTGTTATTGCTACTGGTAGCTACTACTTTATGAATTTAGACATAGTGATTGACTAATATATGGTAATAGCTTAACATTGAGCTATTATCCTTCTCACATCTTGTCATATGACAAATCACAATTTCAATCCTTGAAAATCCTTGAAAAAAATGATTGTTAATACATGCCTTCAATTCTCTAGATTTCAGGTAAAGAAAAGACTATTTGTATTTTAAAAATTGTGCTTGGCCTTTTACTCTGGCTAGTAATTGTTCTTTAGGGACAGTCAAACATAGAGACAGTTCTAAGTGTGCTTAATGAGAAATCTTAGTGCAAAAGGTGAAGTATATGCAAAAAAAAAAATCAATTGAAGTTTTCTGTGGAGGATTCCAGAGTTCTTTCAACTAGGCAAATTAATCTTCAGCAATTGTCTCCAATGAAGAACATTAACCTTCACTCTGCATAAATTCACATGAAGCATGTTATGATAGAAAAATATCAATGAGTTTTTTGCACATGTAGGAACAGAACTTGAGGTCTGCCTCCAGGTTAATCCTTGACCTAGTATAATTAATGACTCTGGAGAATATGAGACAGTGAAATAATTCTTTGAAAGGGTAGTCTAAGGTTCTAAATAGGAGACATTTTACACTGGGGAAAACCATCCCACAACACATGAAATCTGAAATCCATTAGGTATTTAGTATTGTGTAATCTTAGCTTTAATTCAAAAGTGTCTTAAAATCTCAAATGTTCCAGCTGTCCATGAAAGTTGTAATTCCAGATTATAACTGCTGAAACCAGTCCAAGTGCAGGTTCTAAGGCTGATGTGGGAGGGACAGAGAGGATCTGTAAATGAATGAATAAATGAAAGATGGATGGATGAAAAGAAAGATGAAGTAGTTACTTATTTAACACTAAGTGCATTTCCTACTTCATTTTCACTTATTTGAAACAAGCATAATGCATATCCTAAGCTTCTGCTTACCATCTTGATATCCTATTCCTGAGATTCTAATCCATTTTAGACCCTTCATTAATTGTGTACTCAGCCAAGATTCCTGCAGTGGAAATGAATCTGATCTAACTGTATAGAGACATTCTTGCTGTCACCACTAGGCTCTCAAAGTATAATTTTTAGAGGAAACATTTTTGTGGAGCTCTGTAAAAAAAATCAGTTGTATATCGTGTTTTCTGGACAGCATTAAATGCTGGATACATCATGAATAAATTCTCCCTCTCAATCATCTTTAAAATAATAATGATTCTTTTCTGGAAAAATGTGGTGGGTTTCACATGTCATGCTGGGGAATATTTTTGAGTATACTTTGGGCTGCAGGAAGGCTAAAAAAATTCAGTGAGAGTGCAAATAACATAGCTAAAATGTAAATAGTTAGGACTCATACTGTGAAGGCAAGAGCTCTTGACAGTTAAAAATGTGAACTTGACACTTAAAAATGTCAAAGGTGACAAAAAAAAGATGTTGCCAGAAGACAATGTGATCAGATACTATCACTGATGACCAAGCAGGAATGTTACAAAAATTCCAAGGAGTAGTTACTGATGGATAATACTAACAAAAGGAGGAATGACTTGAAATATCAGTCCAATCCTGTTCAGTTGAAATAGCCATTTAATTCAGAATAATATAAATAAGAATAATAAAATTAGGCACAATGATGATGACCCCTACAATAAAACAGTTCTGTTTAAATTAGTTGAAGTTTGTTGAAAGAGCTTCAAGGTGATATCTTCACATCTTGGCTAACTTCCTTGACAAACAAAAATATTGTGTAAAAATATTAAAAAGAGTAACAATATATCTCAGATCAAGCAGAGAAAGACAACTTGATTAAATTGTTCTGAAAAACAAACTGAAACCTGTCACAATAAACAGTTGTGTCAAAAAAGGAAGGCTGTGTAAAAGGAAAAGAAGTGCTTACAAGGAGAATACCGCTGGATCGCAGTGAAAACTCTCAGCTTCAAATTTATGTGGCTAGAGTAGCTCATGAAACTCAGGTATTCAACTTGCACAATAGGGAATTCCTCTCAAACATAGTTTTTTCTACTGAGCTCTTACAAAACTTTCATCTAGCATATAATGTTGTAAAACAAAAGAAAAAAATCATATAGAAATTGCTTTAGCTCTGAAGTAAATAATCTTCAGCCAGTGAACTGCAAAGTTTTGGAATAAAAATAGAAAGAAGTGCAGCATTTACCAGCTTAAACTTCTGAAGTGCTGTATCAATCCAAGAAACAAATATATTAAAAAAAGGAAAGGGAGATAAAGGATGAGGATGAAAGTAATAGTCCAGTTAGAAAGAAAATCAGATTGTTATATGTCTATCATCTTACATCTATAATACATATAACTACATTATATCCAGTTTTTGTCACCACAATGTAAAAAGAGGTTGAGATTCTAGAAAGAGCACAGAGAAGAGCAACCAAGATGATCAGGAGTCTGGAGACTAAAAGTTATGAAGAATGATTGCAGGAATTGAATATATCTAGTTTAATGAAAAAAGAGGGGAGGGTGAGATGATAGCAATGTTCCAATATCTAAGGGGCTGCCATAAAGAAGAGGGGGATCAACCTATTCCCTAAAGCATCTGAAGGCAGGATAAGAAGCAGTGGATGGAAATTAATCAAGGAGAGAAGCAACCTAGAACTGAGGAGAAATTTCATGACAGAACAATTAAACAATAGAATGACTTGCTTCCAGAACTTGTGAATGCTCCAACACTGAAAGTTTTAAACTGTTTGTCCGAAATGATATAAAGCTTCCTGTCTAAGTAGGGGGTTCAACTAGAAGACCCTTCCCACTTTGTTACTCTTTTATTCTGTCATAATATGTACCTGTTTGAAAACAATGGCTTTCATATATTAATAGTGGTGCCTATATATTTCATCCAGAATTAATACAAATATTTATGCTTACCAATTGCTCAAGAATAATAACTGACTTCACATCTTCCTTAAGGAATAAATGGTCAATGTTTAGATGGAGGGCGAGAAAACAAAAACTGAGTTTGGTACACTACTCAAATTGAGATTAACACAATTAAGATTTTTGCATATGTATATAAATACACACCTGTAGTATACATTTACCTTATTTTAAGATTATCTAAAATTCCAACAAATTTAATATGTGGTTCATTACTTTACACATACGTACATTTACACATACACACACACACACACACACACACATGTAGACGAGGACCAAAAGATAGTGGTGATGATAAGGAAGCTTTCAAGAACAGTCTGGATTGCCACCTGTCAGAAATGGTATAGGGCAGTGGTGGGATTCAAATATTTTTACTACTGGTTTTGTGGGCATGGCTTGGTGGGCATGGCAGGGAAAAGGACACTGTAAAATGTCCAGTCAGAGGTGGTATTTGTCGGTTCTCCAAACTACTCAAAATTTCCGCCACCGGTTCTCCAGAACAGGTTAGAACCTGCTGAATACCACCTCTGAGTGGCACCAAGTGACAGCAACATCTGGAAGGAGTATGAACAATTGAGGAGTACCAGACCTGAAGAGAAACCAGGGAGAATATGAGAAACAAGGCCAAAGTAATGGTAGGAGTATTCAAGACTGACTTCTAAGTTAGGAGAATGGCTCCAACAGATATACTAGGTATTTTAATAGCAGTTGTAACATGGAATGAGGAATGAAAAACTTATGATTTTTGTTTTAAGTAATAGCTTTGCTATTATTAAATATAAATTTGGCTGAAATAAAATAGAAGGTGATAGTTTACTATGTAGACAATAATTTGTTTCAGATGCAATATTATGTTTGTATCTTAACACTGCTTATGATTCATTCCCTGTCTACTCCAAATCTACTGGGTTGTAGAAGTGCAAAAATGACCCCAGTTTAGATCAACATATGAAACCTGCCTTCATTCATATCCAGAGTTTTGCCTCCCTTCCAAACATTAACGCACAATATCATTTTGACATACTACTGAGAAAGGTACAAAATGAGATTAAACATATGAGATACTTGATATTTTACACATTTATTCAAATATCTGCCTTCATTTAGAAATTGTTAGAATTCTTAAAAATATTAGCAAGGATTCATAAGGATGCATATTGCAAAGTAGATAATAGTTTTGCTTATTTAATTTTCTATTCACTATAGTAAAGGCAATTTTTATGAAAAAGTGAAGATATCAGTATATCTCCTCCTTTCTCCCCCCCCACTCTCCTATCTCTCATGGTGTGAACCTGTATTCAAATGAAAAAGTTAGGGAGTTAACAGAAAAATATTTGTGAGAATAAATAATAGTACTTTTTCATTTATTTTATGAGAATTCTGAAAATTTTTCCTCCATGTATATTTGTATCATTATCTTCATGAACTATGGCCTTAGAAAAAACTATGAAATCAAGGTTGGTTGGTTGGTTAAGTTGTTATAATTTGTAAAATAGGAGCATTCAGTTCACTTCTAAATGGCTTTTTCCCCTTCAATTTATGTCATCTGTTGTATTTCAATACTGTCTAAAGCTGGCAATATTTCAAAAGTATTAAAACATGTACAGAAAAAAAGTATGTGATTCACCTCTTGACGTGTTGGTCTATTAGCCATAATTTGGTGCTGTAAGGCGATAGAAAGATAAGAAATTATGAGCATGAGTGTAGTCATCTAATGATATTTCTTATGACACATACAATAATTTCTGCAGCCAATGAAAAGATTGATGGCTTCATTGTCATTGTAGTCTAAAGCAAAGAGGAGATTATAGGTAGATAACTTGCACACATAAAACATCAATCAGAGTTGAAATTGTACTCAGAATGTTCATTTTGCACTATTGAAGATACAGTACATTAGTGTCTGATTAATACAGTTCACTTTTTCAGCTACACATGATTAGGATACAGAGAAATTAAATTAAATTAATGTATTATGTTGATATAATTCCAAGCCATTTCTATTTAATTAACATTGATCAATAACTCATCAGAGACATTCCATAGGGAAGGAAGGAAGGAAAACTAAAGAAAGCTGTGGGACCATGAATGATCCTCTATCAATAATCTATCAGTTCCTACCAAATATTTCATTTACTTCTTCTGGGTTTAGTTTTATAAAAAAAATCATTACATAAACATGTTGAATATATTTTCTCTTTCTTTTCTTCTCCCAATCTTCTATTCCCTCCTTTTAATTGATTCCATAAAATCAATTAATTGTGGGAAAGTAGAGATAATTCACCTTGAATTGACATTAATAGTAGAATACTAGAAAAATATATTTAACCCAAAAGAAACTAGCATGAAAATCCACATTGGTGTTACTTCTAATTTGTGTGTATTTAAGTTAAATGACCATATTTGTTTTGGAGGGGAGATATCTGCAAAACACTATTTCCTGCTAACGAATCAGATACACTGTAGAATATTTTAATTCCTGTGCTTCTTCATGGTAGTTGGAATGTCCTTCTAGAAAAATACTGCTTTGTTAGATTCTGACATTAGATTCTATATTAGAGGAACATGTGTTTACTATCAAGATATGATATTTCACTTCTATGGACTATAGCAGTGGTATCTATATATTAACATTAGCATAAAGAAATGATAAGCTATTGTAATGACAAGATATTTAGTTTCAAAGAGCTAAGAAAAGAAAATTGTGTTATACTCTAAATTAATTGAGACACCTTGTGGAAGTCCTTTTAGAGAAGGAATAATTCATTCATGAAAAACCTCATCAGGAATTTATTTCAAGCTTCCATTCATTTCATGCCGTTAATATACATGGTGAATCATAAACCTCCTAAGCAAAATCAAATACCAACCTACAAAAGCATCAACCAAGGTTAACATTTGTGTATTTTCCTAATCAGCAAATGTGTTTTATTTTTTTAAAAGGGTGTGTCTTTATGGCACTTGCGCTAAGAAAAAGAGTCATATGCTGAAGGACATCTTAAAGAGGCTGAATTTAATTCAGCAAGTAGCTTTCAAAAAGAAGTGAACTTGTTATATATTCACTTTCTTATACAATATATTCATTTAACTAGCTGTTTGTTTTATTAAATATTTTTTGCAGATTGGTCATATGCTATCTTGGTCATTATGTAGCAGTAATAGATGACAATATAGAAATGATAAGCTGTCTGTAATGACAAAGTATGTGATTTCAAACCTGGATAAGTTAATAAGACAAAATATTTCTTCTTAGATTAAACAAAATATATATTTTAACCAAATCAGCATATTTTCCAGGTGTTCAAGCTGTCTCATAGTGGAAATTAGCATTTGTTCAAAAGTAGTTGGTTGGTTTTGTACTTAGTCCATAAAATACTACCAAAAACAAACAAACAAAAGGATTCAATTTTATTGTGTGGCAAGTTTAGACAAAGATGTGACTTTTTCATGGCAACCACTAGAAGGCACTGTGAGCTACATAAACAATTTTTTTTAATGATGCTTATTATTTAGGAGTATGAAGTTTAAAAAGCAAATCTATTTTTGTTTTGCGGTTTAGGAAATATTGATAATACTTTTTCTTAGCCTGGTGGCATTATTCAAAATATACAGTATATCCAGTCTCAATATTTGTTCAGCAAATAAAATTTGTTTTGGTCCAATAGAATTTTAAAATGTTTCAATTCTTGGAATTGAATGGAAATTAAAATAACAGAGGTCAGTCAATCTTGGAAAATCATATATATCACAAAGCAAGTTTGGTCTAATGATTAAGGCACAAGATTAGAAACTAAGAGACAAGAAGATCAAATCAGGGCTTTATCATTAATGCCAGCTAGGTAACTCTCTCTGTCTCCCTCCCTCCCTCCCTCTCTCATCATACATACATATACATACATACATACATACACACACAGAGAGAGAGAGAGAGAGAGAGAGAGAGAGAGAGAG
>BHFT01048986.1:0-28545 GCA_004320025.1 Laticauda laticaudata
TGATTGAGGCAATTTGCTTGGGGGATAATTGCATTGAAACAGTACATAAACTGCCTTCATGAGGGAAGACTGGAAATTCTTAATGTCTGAGATAACCGGGTCACCAATGAAGGGCAGAATGATGGCCGAACTGAGGAGGCCCGACAACATTCCCCCTAATCAGTCAAGGGCTGATTGAGCATCTGACAAGCTGGAGGAAACAACAGCTGTGCCAATTACCTGACCTTCCTGCGCATTCAGAGCAGGGATTGAACCCCGTCCAACTCCAGGGACCTACACTCGAAAGAAGATCCACCTGGGGTATTAAGATTCACAATGGAGATCCCCAGAAGTGTGTCCAGTGGACCACTAAAATAAACCTGAGAAGAGAGGAACCTACATTTCCAGAAACGATGTAACATTTGCACAACATCCCAGCAGGGAGGAGAGAGGGAGGGAAGGAAGGAAGGGAAGGAAGGAAGAAGGAAGACAGGCAAGGAAAGGAAGGAAGGAAAGGAAGGAAGAAGGAAAAGAGAACACGGGAAATGGCCATTGCTGGCCACACTTGCCTGAAGCCACTAACATTCCCAAGAATATAGCAGTATTTGACCCGACAGTATTCAGCAATGAGGTTCTAATGAACTCTTGCCTCATTGTGTCATGGATTGTGCCATGAGATACTGCTGGGGCTAAACTCCAAAAACTAAAAGTGCTATGCATGTTCTCCCAGAGAACTAGACGAACTCAGAGCATTTATCAAAAAAAATTCTAAAAAGCAGGTTTCATCAAATTCCACCTGACAGAAAATACGGCCTCGGGACCCAGAAAAGCAGCAGTATTATTCCACGAAAAGAAAGAGGGACCTTATGCCTTTTTGGGATTTTAGAAATTAACACAATCAGTGTGGAAAATATGTACCCACTCCCCCTTATGAAGGACATGTTGACCCACCTCTCTAAAGCTTTTGCAAAGTTAGATTTATGAGAGGCACATACGTTAGCCCCGCCCGGATCAGAAGGACGGTTGCAGTCGAAAGGAGGGGATGAGTGAGCAAGACTGCTTTTAACACCCGCGCTGGGGCTGCTTACCATTTAAAGTACTCCTCTTTGTATTAACAATGAGCCGCCTGTTTTATTTATGGCACCTAATTAATGAGGTAAATTCCCATGAAACATTTGTACAAAAGGGTCCTCAAAGTTTTATCTTGATGAACATTTTAATTTACACCAAAACAAAAGAAGCAGCTCAACATAAAACTAATTCTCTCATAAAAACTCCAAGACACCACATTCTATGGCAGAAATTTCTCTATAATTGAGAAAAAATTGCAACTTCATGGAATATAGAAATAATCCCAAGAGGGATAGAGATGAATCCACAAACAAGAAAGACAGCCGTCATCAATGTGGGAGCCCATCACCCAGAACCCAGCAAACAACTACAAAATTTCTCTGGGTTTGCAAACAATCTAACAATCAGGTTCCATTCAGCTTTTTCAAATATCACCCTCCCATTACAAGCTTTGTTAAAAACAAAAGGGGGGGAATAACTGAAACCAAGGCACACTCCCTTAACTAGACGATGAAATGCAAGTGCATTTAAAGAAAACTTAAATAAACTATTCTGAGTTGAACAAATCCTAAAAACTCACTGCAGACCCAGAACAATCATTTGTCATCGCAAGCAGAACATCAAATGACATTGCAGCGGAGCAGTCCTACTTCCAAAGAGAATAGAACATGGACAATTTTGCAACCCATGCACTTAGCACCCTTTCCAAATCGATAAAAACTGGTCTGTCAGAAAGTCTTATAGTGGGATCGCAGTGATCGCGCCTAAGAGTAAAAGAGAATATGCATGTACAATAGGTTCCTGCACGGACAACTTCTTAGAAGGGAACAAATTTCCCCTTCGAAGTCCTGTACTGATTATAAAATTTAGAAAGTGCTGAAAATTCATGGAAAATATTCTCCCACCGACAGTGTGATTGGGTGCCAAATACTTTAAATGTCTTTATTTCATCACTTTCAAGCGTATTCGCAGAGATGGAGAAGGTGTAGAGAGGAGAATATCTTAAGGGAGCCAACTAGTCCAAAAGCCATAAGTAAAAGACTAAATAGTTATAACCAAATGCTGCAACACCCTGCTAGTGCCAAGTAATCACCAGCAGTGCAAGCCAAAAAAGAGAGCCACTTGCTTGACAATGCACGACAGCTTCCTAATTTAAAGAGGCAGTACTTTAAAGATGACTAGTTCCAGGCTCACAAAAATATTGCTTACTTGAAGGATGGGTTTATCCTGGGTAGAGAACAAACTTTATGTCCCTGGCAGCCAAAGGCTGGATCTATTGAAAGCAATGCCACAAATCTAAAACAGACGTTGACATTTTGGAATTTGTAAGAAAACTCTGCACCACATCAAAAGACAATTCCTGGGCTCTATCTCTTAAAAAAACATTCGAGCAGTCTATGTTGCAGTGCCCTACCTCGCGCAGCTGGCAAAAAAGATAGCAAGAAACTCCCCAGGACTTCTACAAAACGGTAGCAGAACCTTTCAGCCACCCTGTTTCTTGTTTGTTTTATTTATTTATCAAAAGCTTACAAGTAAACAGAAACAAGAATAAACATAATGTTTAAATAAAAGAAATTAGAAACTAATAATTGGGGACAATAGGGACACGAGACATAGGCATGATTGCGCACTTATTGCACAACCCCTTAAACAGACACTCTTAGGAATATGGGGTGAGGTCAAATAGAGGTTAGTTTGAGCGTAAGAGCTGGGGGTTGAGCCAGCTACAAAACAGAATCAAGGTAGTGAGTTCCAAACATTGTACCACTCTGGTTGCCTGAAATCATACTTCCTACGAATCAAGTTGAGTGCGTTATATTTAGTTTAGTATCTGTTGTGCGCTGTATGTTTGTTGTTAAAGCTGAAATATTCATTACTGGTAAGAATGTTGTAACACTCAGGATTGTTAGGTGTAAGCTATGCTAAACTTGGGTTTAGCTAAAGAATCTCTACAGTCTGTGTGAACTCTATGGGTATTCTGTTGTGAACAAGAGGCAATGCTGTGACTCTTCTGGTAAAATATTTCTTGGATTGCACTCAATTGTATTTATGTCAGATTACAGTAGCAAGTTCAGACAGCGAGAGCTGACATTCAAGGTATATGGTCTAGCAAATGTTGTGAATGCCCTAGTTAACAAAACAGTATTACCAGAGGAGAAACTTCGTAAAATTAAATTTACCATACTCTTGAAAAGCCTGTTTTGGCAATACTGATTGCCAGTGAGCTTTTAGCGTTCATTAGATTCATTCAATTGACTCCACGAGAGTCGCCTTGGAGCGAAAGTAGAGGATAGAGTATCGTTATAAGAGCCACATAGATATTCATTCGCGCTGATTGTATCTCTCAGCGTATTATAGTTTTTTTTGTTTTAACCACAAAGTGTAACGCACACCGAGCATTATGAAGTTGCCAATTTGATTAGCACGCAGTGATCAGGACACATTAATCAGGTCTTTTTGAAGCGAGTAGCATTGACGTTTGGTGTTGAGTAGTTTTACATCATTAGTGAAGAGGATGCAGTTGCTAATAGGTGATCACAAAGAGTGCGATTTATATAGAATCGCTGTAAGAGTGTGCGATCCTAAAATGCTCCTTTGTGGGACACTGCTGACTAACTGGTTGCAGGTTTGATAGGGCATTTTCCTATTTTTACTATGTGTTTGCCTGTTTTTCCAGGAAGGCAGTAATCCACTTGGTGAAAGGTAATCCCAAGAATGGTCCCGAAGAATTTTAATTTTACAAGCCTAGCAGTTTGTCAATGTGTGACCACTGAGTACAAATGCTTTGCAGAAGTCAATGCTACAATTACATCGTATTGCTTTACCACTGGGGATGAGAAGTGTAGTCCCTATGTTTTGTGCAGTGTAAGAAGTTGCAATTGTAGACAATTTTTTTTCTGAAACACAAATTGTTTAATTTGGAGAAGTAAAGTTGTTAGACTCTAGGTAGGAAGGTAATGCATTGATTTATAATTGATTCCATAAATTTCGCACTGGACACAAACAATAAGCTTGTCTGTCAGTTTTCAACCAAGCGAGGAGTCCACCTTTTTTGAAATATTAAGGGATGAACGTTGCCTGAAAGATCATAGTTTTGGTAAAGAGCTTGGTTCTGAGATGGCATAACTCACTATTATTTTGCGTTATATATACTGTGGTTCTTAGTTGGTTCTGCTATGGTCAGTGGAGAGCTTTTTTTAAGAAAGAACGAACATCAGACCCATCAGGGCCAATAGATAAGGATGGTTTAAAGGTGGCAAGTGTTATTTTCTACATTATCTTCAGTAAAGTCCATTTTTAGATCATTGCAGTTCATATTGCTTAACAATTAGAAAATCAGTGGCATGAGCCATTACTGTTAACAAAGGACTGAACTGAAGAACGGTTGAAGAGGTTGCCTTAACCAAGCAATCAATTGCTATATAGTCTTTCCCATTAGGACGCTTTTTACGAAGGTGGGATGTTTTGAGTCTTTTAAGTTTGGTGTTTACAAAGTTTATAGGAAGGCATGGAAGATTTTCGTGCATAGAAAATGTTCCCTCTTGCTTGCAGTGGCTAACAGGTGCACTTCTGCCTTTGATCTGTCAGCATAAGTAAAGTAATAACAAATCAAGAACAGACATACAAATTATACAATGGGTATACCCTGCTAGAAAGTGTTTCTATGGATTTTATATTGAAATTCCTGAAAGTGCGAGAAAACACAGTTATCGTGTGTAATGGACCTCTTTTCCAAACCAAGTCCATTTTATAACCTGCCAGAAGATCCCAAACAGCCAAGCACTAAGCAAAAAATGTTTTTAGTACACATTTATCTCCTACATGGAAACCCCCAAAAATAATCTCAGACCAGGGGTGTACATTCACTTCCAAATTTTTTGACAGGTTTATTAAAAACCTGGTTATGCTCCACCCAGGTGTTGAACTCTTCACATCATCCTCACAGACTGATGGGGTTTTTTTTTTTTGAGAAGACCAGTAGGGTGTTCGAACAATATTTAAGATGTTTTGTTAACTCCAACAGGACAACTGGACTAATCTTTTGCCTTTTGCTGAGGTAGCTTACAATAACTCTGTGCACATTAGTACTGGTTTCACCCCATTCCAGAAAGCCACAGACAAGAATTCAACCCCATGTCAGAGCTACCCACCAAGGAATCTGACATTCCCTTCCTTAAGGAGTGGATAAACAATTTACAAACCATTTGGCCAGTGGTCAGATTAACTCTACAAGAGGCTAGAGTGGCTTTTAAAGCTCAAGCTGACAAAAAACACAGTAAACCCAAACCGTTCAAGACTGGGGACCACATGTATTTGTCTACAAAGTTACTACAATCATTACAACCATCTAAGAATCTGGGAGCAAAATTCATTGGCCCAGGTTCATCTAGTATTTCAATCTAATCTACTCAAACCAGAAATCATTTCAAAGATCAGACCCCCTTTATCCACACCTCCAATCCCCATTATGGTGGAAGGAGAACAACATTATGAAATTAAATATATCCTTGACTCATGCACTCCCCATGGCTCCACATAATATTTAGTACATGGAAACACTTATTCTCCTCCCAAAATGAATGGGTAACCAAAAACCATATAAAAGCACACTGTTATGGAAATTCCACCTAAAATACCCTCACAAACCATCCTAATTCTTAATGTATTATATGTTTTATGTCTTCCAGATGGAAGACATCTCATTTTTCTGAAGAGACAATATGTCAGATCCATGTATCTGCCATTCTTTGGTGGAAGAAGGGGGGATTGGATTTGATACATTTAGTTCTTTTTCTTCTCTATGTATTCTATCTCTTGCCTTGTCTTTTGCATAACCTTTTACCTGATTTATAACCGTTGCCTGGCATCTCAAATGCCCAGAAAATTCTCACCTTTTGGGGGGATGCAAGGGGAAGAAGGGGCCATATGGATTGCAATGGCAGAAGATAGCCCTGAGAAATGCCAGTACAATAACATCTTCACATCTGCGGATTGGTGGAATCCACATCAGACTATTGGGAGGGGTTTCTAATTTCCTATATCCTAATTGTCAGAGTCTGCTTTGAATTTTGACTTGCTTTCACCCTTCAGTAAAAGGTTTCTTTTGGAAGTATAAAGGAGAGGTTGGTCCTTACAACATCTTTGCCAGTCTCGCCCGTGTAAAGTGCCATCTAAAAAACATCTTGTACAGATTTTCTTTACATGCAGTTGACATTGTTAATTTATAGTTCATATGCCACAATTTCTGCCATTTATCAAGTTTTATTGTGTAACCATATTTTTTTGCCCATGCTATCACTGTCTCCTTCACTTGTTCCTCTTCTAGTTTAACACCCAATAGGTAGCTTTATCAATCTTTTTTTTGTCCCTGTTAATATCTTACCTAATTCTTTTTTTAAAAAAAATTATTCAATTTTTCACATAAAAACAAAAAGCTCTTTTTAGTGGACAACATATTTCCAGTCATCACTTTTACATACAAATATGACAATAGTTATACATTTATATATGCATACTTAACTCTATTATTACCTTTTCCATTCCAAACTTTCAGAAAGGAGAGAACAAGCAAATTAATCCTAGTCTCTTACATTAATCTTAATCAAAACATTTTTTTCATTTCATTTCAATTATTTCAAATATAATGCTTTAATATTTATTTTAAAAATAAAAATAACAATATATGTTTGCCTAATAAAAGTTACCAATGTCTCTCCTTCCTTTTAATAGTCTGTATTAGCTTATTGATTTAAGTAGTTCTTTAATCTGTCATATTTTCTTTCTCAGTCTTTTAAAAAGAAAAAGAAAGAAAGCACAGGTTTCCCCTCTCATTTACTGCTTCTCTGAGTGCTGAGCTACCTCAGTGGTTAAAATTACGCTTATATCTCATCATCTTAACTCAACAAATAAATCATTTAATTTTTAAATAGATACAATAATAAGCTATCATTCCATCCTTTTCAATTTGGATCTGCAACATTATTTCCCCCCATATAATTTTTTTCTAATATTCAGAAAAGGTAAACAGGGAAAAAATTAGATATTAGCAATTCTCTGGTCATATAATATTAACACCTTCCATTTTTATAACTCTTCACAATTCATGCTTTCAATTATTACCAGTTTCTCAATAAACCTTGAAACTATGTTCCTTTTGAAGAAAAATAAAAAAGTAGTATATTGCATCTAATTTTAAGAATTAGGTCAGTATCTAGATCACCTCCTTTAATAAGTACTATATTCCGACTATTTATAAGTTATCTTTTTTGATTGAAGAATACATATTCTTCGTTTAATCCGCGCTTTATCCACCTGCAAGGAACTTCTCATTTTTAATTCATGCTGAGGCCATTTATCTTCATGGAAAAAACTTTTCTTATTCATGTCTATTTTAAAAGCTGATTTCGTGTTTCTCTTAATACCTTCTTTGCATCTCTGTTTCTTATTGCCAGTCTCCTCCCCCTCTTTATTCCCCACTCTCTTTTCTCATTCTGCGTTTATATCCTTCTCTTTCTGGTAGATATCTTCCTTTTCCCCCTATGTTTACTGCGCTAAGAGAGTCTTTCCCTCATCAGAATCTCAGCTGATTGTCACGAAGTAGATGTCCCATTGTATTTAATTATCGTATTCTTAAAATCACTCAATTGTTGTGAACTCTTCCTTCGCTCTCCCGCTCGTATGGCTTGTTGTGTTCTGTTGTGTATGTAGTGTACTAGTTTCTAAAGATGGCTTCTGTGCTCCTTGGTCGATACCTCCTCCTGACCTCTGACAGTTCTTTCTTCTTGTTCTTCAAATGCACCATATTCCATCTTCTTCTAACAGAGGGCAAAGTGATTCGACCTTCCTTGCCTGTAGTAATTTCTTCATATCTTTTAGAGTTCCATTTTAGATTACCTGAAAGGAGATGTCATAATTACACCACTCTTGATATTATTATAATTGTTTTTGAAGAAAATAGTCCAACGCAGAAGACACTTTTACCTTTCCTTCTTGTCTTTTCTGACGCACGTTTTCTACACGTTCTCAAATGTGTTCGCATTTCGCCCAGGCTTTGATATCGCGAAGAAACGGATCAATTCAAACGCATCTCCAAAAATCAGTCTTTCCTTAGCTGTGCTTTCTATTAATTGTGGTCGGTCTCCAGCGTTCATCATTATCTAAGATTCTTAGAACTTTTACACTTTCAATATTTCTTTAACATTATATCAACATAAAAATACATAACACAGAAACAGGATGCGTTTCACCCTTTTGTTGAGTTCAAGTTTTGTATCACAGAGGATGGCTCTCCTCCATTCATTTACAAAGTCTTCACTTGTTTCCTTAATTTTTTTATTGATAGGTTTTTTTGAACTGCAAACGTATCTCCAGCCACGAAGTTACTACACGGAGGGTCTCCTAGTTTGTAGAATTTATTTAATATTATTAAAAGTTTATTGACAATAGCTTTAAGATCGCAGCTTTTTATTTTATAATGACAGCTGATTGGGTTCTACTTTGCCGAAGAAGATCATTTAGTTATAGAATTGATTAACAGCGATGCCCTTTGTAGATCGAGATCCAGGCTACCTTCCTCGGTTCCTGGTTGGAGAGGAGCGCCTGCTTTTAGCATGTCAAGATGTGATTTTCTTATTTTTTTTTTCCGCTGGTACCCTCTTTTGATTACTTTATCGCTGCTCAACTCTTCTTTTCTTAAAGTTCAGGGTGTTACCTGTTAATGCTCTAGCGGGTTTTTTTGATGTGTTAGAGTGTGTGTTTCAACCCAATTGTCGCCGGCTCAGATGTTATCTCACGCTCTTTCTATGCACTCGTTGCACAAAGTCTGTAAAGCTCACCTTGTACGACTGCAACCAAATTGGATAACAAAAGGCATGTAAAACGGACACGAAATAGCTTGCCATGACCACGTTGCGGGTTAAGCATATGGTGTGTACTCAGCCTGCGCTCCACCTATTGTGCTCTCGTGCTACCTTGTCCGTCAGGCATCCGTGTTTTCTATTGAATGTTTTCATCCATCAGAAGAAGGTTTGAGCTGCTCAAGAAATGTGTTGCGCGGAAACAATGTAATCGCAGCTTGCGTCGCGCTCTTCTGGCATCCAACTAATGCATAAACGCTACGCATACCGCGCAACTCGCATGACCACTCAAGAGCGGAGGAAGCAGAATGGATGCAGAACAGATAGGCAGACGTGATGCCCTAGCACGGATGCAGCCACTGGAAACAACAGCATGTAAAGATGAAAAAACGTCCGCAGAGGGGGACCATATCCGGATCTTAAATATGATCTAGAGGGGACTGGCCTAGAGACTCCTAGAGGGAATGACAAAGTAGACAGCCGTATACTGCCGTATGGAAAAGGGGGAGCAACAATGTGGATCCAACTTTCAGACAGCAGCCCTCGCTGCAAGAACCTCTGCAGCGCGTTCATCCTGACTCTTCCTCTTCCAGCATGCAATCCGTCATAGTCCCCGTGGAATCGTAACACAGCCTTTTTGGCAGCCACCAGTCGCTTCTGCAAACCAGTGCAGAAGACCATTCTAACAGGCTCTGTGGAACTCTACTAGGGAGAAAGAAAGGCGGTGGCCAAAGAAGCAATCTGGTGATAGGAAGACTGGCTTCGCGCAAGAAGAGCAGAGTGACGGACGTAACGAAGTTTGATGGTGGACGCCTCCAGGAAACGAAGACACTCGCATTCCAGAACTATCGCATAGAGGATGCCCGTCCAGCCATGTTTGACGAAGTGTGTGCAGACCGGCTGACACCCCAGGTTGACCAAGAAAAGACACCAACTTTCCGGTCGCCCAAAGCCATGAATCTGGCTCAAGGTGGACACTGTACTTGAGCAACCCACTTCGGCCGGTCGCACACCGAGCGACCGTACGCCTCACATGATGGAGTCGAAGTAGCACACAGCATATTCAGTGTGCGTAGGAGGGTGCGCACCGCACAAGACACCTTCTCAGACATTGGTTGGTCAGAGAAGATGAGTGGCAGGCCCCTACAATCGAAGATACAATGGAGGGAGCGTCCTCCAGTGCGGCCTCCGACTGAAGAAGGGATGTGAAGAAGGAGTTTAGCAGAGCAGTGGTATCAGAAGTGGAAACTGTCCCCCCACACGATTGGAGCCATTACGATGGCAAGCACGTGGCCAAATCTTTAAAGCTTACTTCAGCCGAAGTTGAGGTCCACTTATTTCAAGTTAAGAAGGGCTTCTTCAGCATCATCACCTCTGCCAGAGGCCATTGAGTCGAAATTGCTGGACGTACATTAGTTCATTGTAACTTGCATGCTTCAGGCAAACGGACTCTCATCGCTTAACAGAGATAGTCCAGGTATTAGCAATGCCAGGTCCCTCAAGGAGAAGCGAGACTGGCACGCAACCATCATCATTGCGGCTCCCAGATCCAGAACCCCTGCCCACGAGCACATCAAGATGTGGCCCTACTTCATCGTGGGGGATGAATGCCAGCGTCATCCGCGCCACGTACACGCAGACCTGACCGAATAGTCACTAGAAGCCCCTAGCACTTCCAGAGCTCGTCTATCAAATAATGCGCACTCATGAGTGAAGAGAGTGATCTTCACCTGACGAGGCTGGTGCCGATGCAGAGGCGAAAGAGCGGGGTGGTGAGCATGATCTGCGCTTTGTGCATCCTGGCCAACAGGTTCCATGTATGTCTCAATCCACCATGCAACATGTGGCCCAGGAGAACGCTTGTAAGTGAGGGACGGATGGTTCATGGAAATACTTTGCTCGGCATAGTCCTGCACAACTCTCTGCAGGACGGACCAGTGATCCCGCTTACCTTCAGTGTTGCAAGAGAGCAGGCTCAATGGACCTGCCACGGAAGAGGTGCAATGGGCAATGGATGGGCCTGTGGTCGAAATGCGAGGACGTGGAGGAGAGGATGAGTCCAAGCGGGTGAGGAAACGTGAAATGAGTACGTGCACTGGAGGGATGTGCACAAGGGCCACGCCACACAGATGCTCCTCGACGTGACATCGTAGGAGAGAAAGACAGGTCGCAACCTTGCTGAGAACGCACGCTGGTGGGCAGAAGCTCCCGCGCAGTGTATTCTTCGTTGTAGTCTTTGTGTTATATGATATTTATAGTTGTTATTATATGTATTGTCTTGTATATTTGTGTATATGTCCCTTCTTATATAGTTGCATCTGTCTCTTTATTATATCACGGGATGAAGATTGCGTGTCCATAGTATGTTGAGGGTGCGATGGTCGCTGCACATGATAGAATGACTCGATGGGCACTGGCTTAATAATAGAGTCTGTGTGCTTATATGTCCAAAGGAGATTGTGAGAACGCAATGCTTTGGACATTGTATTGATAATAAGGGCACCAAAGGGTGTGGCACCTGGGGAGGGTGGAGCCATACAGCCCACTTGCTTGCACTGTGGTAAGGTTTATTAATCCACAGCTTATTACGACCACATGCGCCAGGGTATCCCCTGCCCAATTCCCACTAGCTTTATCGGTTAAGAGATCCGCATCGACCACACCAAGGCTACTGCAAGAGGACCGTTAGAACTCCGCATTTCTCGGTAAGAGTTGTTCCTAACGCAGTAGGCGGGGCATTTATAAAAAGAAAGAGTGAGCGGCAGAATGAAGTAGGGACAATGGAAACAAAATGTATGGATGGTGAATTCAAAAAAATAGACTTTAGTTAACAGAAGCTATTAAAACAAATGAGTCTCTGGCACTTCCTCATGTGGTCGCTTGCAGTCTCAGGGGATGAAAGGATCCAGGTGCTGTGGAGGGTGCCTGGTGGCTGGAGTCTTGTCATCAGCTGCTTCGCCAAAAGCAGAAGCAGCAGAAGCCCCAGCCCAGTGAGATTTGAGCCGCTGCTGCAGGAAGTCCCAGCAGAACCAGAGTAGAAGGGCCCAGGGGGTGGGATGGTAGCCTCTGTCCCTCTTGCAAGGGCTGGCAGAGAATGGCTGATGGCTTGCTGTGCTTCAGCATGTGTTTGGGTTTGCTGGCTGCAGAAAGGTGGCAGGACCAAAAGGCTGGCAAAGAAGGCTGGCGGGGAGGCAGGCACCCAAGCGCTGGCGAGGAAAGGCTGGCAAGGAGGCAGGCTACCAAGGGCTGGCGAGGAAGGGCTTGCAGCAGGCAGGCACCAAGGCTGGGCAGGCAGGCATGAACCAAGGCTGGCAAGGCCAGCAGGCACAGCAGGCTGGCAGGTGAAGACTGAGCAGCAAGGCTGGCAGGCAAAAGGTGTGGCAGCAAGGCTTGCAGCAGAACATGCGCAGGCAGACACGGCAACGGCAGTTGATGTGTCTGGAAGCCAGGTGCTGTTGCTCACTGAATGGCGACGCTGCTTCCGAAGCTGCTTCCGTAATAATATCTGTGGGCCGTGACGGCACGATGCATCCCTCCCCGCATGCGGCAATTAACGCTTGGCATCCGCTAGGCTTCCGACTGTGCATCCGCTCTACATCGTTCAATTGCTGTGGCATCACGCTCTGCGTCCGCTGTGTCCATTTTCCGCATGTACCGCTTTGCTAGAGGTCCCCCGCCCGAAGCCCGTGAAGCGCAAGATGTTGGCCCATCCTGCGCTCCACAATTCCACTTCGCATCCGGACCTGGGCTTCCTAAGGATTTCAGCATGCCACGCTTCACATCCGCTGGGCTTCTGTTCCGCATCCGCTTTCAATCTGCCCTGCGTCCTCCCCACGTCCGTGTTATCCGCTCCGGTTATGCAAATTTTTTCCCCTTCTGAGAGCGGATAACAACGGATGGAATATTTTTCTCGTCCCTTGTGGCCATTTTGCATCCGTTGGGCAGTGTGACAGGGCCTTAATCCAGCTGAGTCCTCCTCTTTGGGGTGGCCATTTTGGACCACTGCTTCAGTTGTCTTCAGGGGGAAAAGGACCAAGCGCAGGAGGGGAGATGCGGCTCCCCTCAACTTAGCTTGCAGCTTCCCCTTACTCCCCCTCCCCCTCCAAGGCAGCTTCAGCACGTCATCACAATGATTGGGGCTCTCCAACGAAAGAGCACGGACCATAGCCATGAACAGTCATGATCTACAATCCGTCAGCAAGGAGGGCTCAACCCAGAAGTCCAATATCTTACCTAATTCTGTTAATTCATTATAAAAACCATATGATTTAGCATCTTTCTCATCTTGGAATATATCTGCACTTGCAAACAGGGGTGGGATTAAAATTTCTTAACCATTTCTGCGGGTGTAGCCTAATTTGTGGGTGTGGCTTGGTGGTCATGTGACTTGGGTAGGAATGGCTTGCTGACTGGGCGTGGCTAGGTGGTCATGTGGCTGGGATGGGTGTGGCCTGGTGGCCATGTGACTGGCAAACCAAATGTAAATGGTCCTCACTTAATGACCAATTCCTCACTTAATGGCCAGTTGCTTAGCAAGTGGTTTTTGCAAGTTTCCAAGGCCTTGGGAGCCCTGGAGAGGGCAGGGTGAGGCCCGGGCAGGTGGCCATGTGACAGGCAAACCAAATGTAAGTGGTCCTCACTTAATGACCAGGTCCTCAGTTAATGGCTAGTTGCTTAGCAAGTGTTCTAATTTACGACTGAGCTCCACAGAGCTACTTGGCCTGTTTTTGGTGTTTTGACAGCCACACACACACACCCTTCTAACCCTGCTATTCTTTGATTCTGTAAGGACCTCCTGCAGGGGGTTGGACAAGATGACCTCTGAGATCGCTTGCAGGCCAGCTGTAGATTGCTGTGCTGCTTCAAAGTCTTCTGAAGCCAGGGTTTATGTCCTTCTTTCCTCTCCTTTTTTCTCTCTCCCTCCCTCCCTCCTTTCATGTATTTATCTATCCAGCCATATATCTCATTTACTCTTCTCTCTCCTTTCTTTCTTTCTTTCTTTCTTTCTTTCTTTCTTTCTTTCTTTCTGCCCCTTCCTTTCCATCCCCGCTTTCTTCTTTCACTTCCTTTCTCTCTCCCTTTTTCTTTCTTTCCATTTTTCTCTTTTTTCTTTGCTTGTATCTTCTCTCTTTTCTCTCTGCACTTTCTTTGTTCTCTTTACTCTCTCTCTTTCCTCTCTTTCCCTCTCTCTTTTCTGTATCGCCTCTCTTTCTCTTCATCCCCCTCCCTCTCTCCCTCTTTCTCTATCTCATACTTTGACTTGTCCTTACTCGTTACTCCTATCATCCATATCATAGCAGGCGCGCACAACACACACACCAACACACACAACCACACACACACACCGAGGGGTGGTTTCTCCAGTTTGCCCTGTATCTATGTGTTACTCTGCCTTCAGAAAATACCCTTGCACGGCAGCGATCTGATGCTTTTTATCTTTGTGCAGCGGTCTTAAAAAAATTACATGCAATCAACAGAAATCAATAATAAGGCAGCTTAGAAACAGAGGAACATGCTACAGAAGTAACCCCAGTTCTACAGATATAGTAGAATATAAAGACAGCCAGAAGAAGGCGCCAATAGCGCAGGAAGAAGGAAGGAAGGAAGGAAGAAGGAAGGAGGAATGACGGAGGAGGAAGGAAGGAAGGAAGATAGATAGGAAGGAAAAAGAAAGGAAGAAAGAAAGAAAAGAGGAAAAAGAAAGAAAGAAGAAACCAACCCTACTACAGGGTGAGAATCATGCAACCTTTACATTTTTTACTGGGACCCTTCCTAACCCAAACTGATGCTTCTTATTGTATCTACAGTACTATTGAGTTTCAGTCCCAAAGATGTCCTCTGTCTCTCCTAAGTCGAGCCCACCTTACAATTCATGGATGATTAAACATTTTGCCAACCTTTTTAACTCTTTGTTCCTCCAACATCTTTCTTACATTGGATCACAAGCCTACTCTGAACCAATCAGAACCAAGAAACAATGTTCAATATGCTGCCACTGATCATAGTGTGGAAAAATCTCATGTCCCTTTGTCAGTGCCATTGTAAACTTTGAATGGGTCACTAAATCAAACCTGTTGTTAAGCCAAGGATTTACATGTAACAAAAATACAAAAGCTTCTTTAGCTTTGCAAAAAAGCTGCCCTAAATACCAATCATTCGATTAAAAATACCTGCAAGCCAGAAGTTACAAAGAGGCATTGTGCAAAGAGCACCTTGAGGAAATGAAATGTTTAAAATTGAAGAATGACATAACTTATCAGGAAACAGCCAACTCCTTGTTCATAAAGTTGAAACCCTTTTAGCAGAAGAGTCATTTAAGTTCTCCAGAAAAAGCAGACTCGGGAAAAGTAATCCTTAGATCCATTGCACCAATTTTAAAAATACCAGCTGATCTCACTACACCCTACAAGATATCTAAGAAATCACCCAGATTTTTAAGGAACGTCACAGCCCCGATGAAAGGCAGTAAATAATCAGTGCCAAGCGTTGCTATCCTGCCTCTTGGAAGTATAACCACTTAAAAGTATAGTGCCAAAAATAGTATAAAGGTGTGAAGTAAAGAGCCCCCTCCCCAATAGAAAAAAGAAACCATGAGGCATAAAAATTCAAACACAATACAAATAATTAAATCACAACAGTAGCTGTTGCTTGTTGAAGCTGATAGGGAAAATTATCTCATCAATAAGCACAGTATTAAACTTCACCCAAAAACCAGTTTTAGACCAAACTCCAGAAAGGGTATCTAAATTCACGGTTTGAATGTCCAATCCCTTCTAGCCTAGCCAAGAAGCCTTGCTGAATGTCACTCAGGCTTGGTCCCTGTCACGAAAAGCTGCTTATTTATTCAATTTTTTTTTCAAAGTGCTGATTTTCAGGGAAGAGTATTTCCTCTCAACAGCAATTGTAAAAATATTTAGGAGCAAACTCTTCTCCTTTAGAAAGCCAAGCCTCACAAGCTTTGGAGACAGCAAGTCTTAGGCTGCCTGCCCAAGAATGTAATAAGGGTGGGAAAAAAAACAAAGGGATATTGCTTTCTAGAACTACCTTAGAACCGGATAGAACCAGTTAGAATCCCACCCCTGCCCTTGCAAATACCGTGTTCATGTCCCTCTTTCCGTTTTTCAGTTCCAGCGGATGTTGCAGTTGAGGGGATGGCCAGCAGGATGGCAGAGAGGATACAGCGGAGTTTACGGATGACTAACAAAACATAGAAGGTTTGTTGCCCTTTTAATGTCGTGGATTGTACATCGTTGCGGCGGAAAGTTCATCCATCAAAAAGTCTTTGTGCAGCTCAAAACTTTTTGTGCGGATGAAATCACAGTGACGGATGCTCGACAATAGAAGTGTATTGAAAAACGTATGCAGTGAGTACACAACGGATGCATTAGCATTTTGTTGGCAAGCTTTTTTTAACGTTTTACATCCTCTTTGCATCCGTAAGTGCAGTGGGACTGGGCCTTTATATAGTGTCTTTGAAAGTAACCATGTATCTTACTTTTCCCATACCACAAAAAGGCATGCCCAGTTGCAGGTCATGTCCCTCCAAAGTCAATAATTTTATGTGCCTCAATAAAATCCACTCTTTCATCCATGTTAATACTGCTGCCTGGTAATACAATTCCCAGTTTGGTAATCCAAAACATCCTTTACTTCTGGACTCCTGTAGCATTTTAGGCTAATTCTTGCTTTTTTCTCTTGCCAAATATATTTTAGTATTGTTTTATTAAGTTTCTCAAAATATATTTTCCAAAGTTATCGGAATTGTTTGAAATAGGTATAATAATCTTGGCAGTATATTCATTTTAAATGTAGCTATTCTTCCTATCGATGATGAGTGCAATTTTTCCCATTTTTCCAGATCCTGTTGTGGTTTGCTGGCAGCCTCTGCAGACAGCAGTGGAATCGGACATGGAGAAGAATGGGGACCAGTCCAGGAGTCTGGAGAGGACTCAGACAAGGGTCCTGCATCCAATGCAGAGATGAGGCCGGGACCATCTGGGAGTGGTGTGCTGGCAGCAGCAAGGCAGAGGAACAAGGGGAGCCTGTTCCCAATGTGTGTGTGCACAGAGCTGCTAGAAGGCAAGAGCAGCTGAGACAAAACGGGCGACTTAGGAGTAAGGCTTGGAGATGATTGCCCCTCCCATAAAGTATAAAGGACAGGCAAAGGTGAAGAAACTTTTGTAGGAAGCAAAGTTGTTCGTTCTGTTCAGATTAATCCTTGAACACAGATTAATCCAACTCTGTGTGGACTTTGTACTTTGGTTGGTTTTTTTATAGTTCATTTGGCACTTCTTGTTGGCAGCAATTCCCTTATCTTGAGGGACTGTTTGGGACTCATTACAGGCTGGGAATGAACATAATTCCCAGTGTTAAAATAACAAGAGTTGTTTTAACTAAGCATGTGCTTGATTATGGTCTCAGAAAGCTGTGGTCAGAACAGATCCATTTTAATTTGTTGCATCAATTTATAATATTTATCTTGCTTGATTATTACACATCTTGCTGTCAGTTGAATCCCTAAGTATTTTACTTTCTTAGTAATCTGAATATCTATTCTCTTCATTAACTCTTTTTTTCTGTTTATCTGTAAAGTTTTTCACTAAGATCTTAGTTTTCTCTTTATTTATTTTCAATCCTGCCACTTCCCATATTTTATTTTTTCAATAAAATATAAACAAATTATTCTGGATTTTCCAGAATAAAAACTAAATAATCTGCAAATGCCTGTAATTTATACTTTCCCTTTTTTATTTCATACCTTTTATCTTTGTATCTTGTCGGATATTTCTGTTTAGTATTTCCAGTGTCAACATAAATAATAGGGAGACAAGTGACATCCTTGTTTTGTACCTTTTTTAATAGTAACCTTCTGTCAAATCTCCATTTACTATTACCTTTGCAGTTTGTTTATATCACCTTAATCATATTAATAAATCTTTTCCCCAAATCCATGTCTTTGAGCTGTGTTAGCATAAATTGCCAGTTCATATAGTCAAATGCTTTCTGTGCATCTAGAAAAATTAATGCCATTTGTTCCCTGGATGTGCTTTGTAATACTCCAGTGTATTTAAAATTATTCTCATATTGTCCTTAATTTGTTTCTTAGATAAAATGCCATTTTGATCTGGATGTATAAATTGATTTTAAAATCTTTTAAGTCTTTCTGCAATTATTGAGGCAAATATTTTGTAATCAGCATTCAGTAACAATATCATTCTGTAGTTTTTTATTTGTTGTAGATCTGAATCTTCTTTCAGTATGAGAATAATAAATACTTCCATCTATGAATTTGGTACTTTCGCTTCTATCAATAGTTTATTAAAACAATTCCAACATTGGAGTACTTAAGGTGTTTTATAAGTCCTTGTATAATTTTGCTAGCAGCCCATCTGGGCCTGGCATTCTGCCATTCTTTTGTCTCTTAATGGATTTTGTTAGTTCCATCATTGTTATATGTTCATCTAACATTGCTTTCACTGTTTTAGATACTTTAGGTAATTCCGCTTTTTCTAAATACTGTTTTATTTTGTCTTCTGAAATTGTCTCCTGATCATATAGTTTTTCATAGTAATTTTGAATCATTTTCTTTTTGTCATCATTTTGATAGTGAAAAATTCCTACATCTTCAATTAACTGATGTATCAATCTCTTTTCTTTCTTTTTTTTAATTTGTAGGCCAGCCATCTTCCTGATTTGTTTGCATTTTCAAAGACATTTTGTTTGGCACTTTTAATTTTTTGTGCTAGTTCTCCTTTATCTATTAAATTCAACTTGTGTTTTATTAATTCCATTTGATTTTTTATATTCCTTTTTTGGGGTTATTTTGTAATTCTGTCTCTAGTCTCTTATATTATTATTCAAATGTGAGAGCGAGAGCTATGTTTCTGCTTACTTTTCCTGTGCCTTCCCTGGGCAGCGATGGGCAACAGAGCAAAGCACTGAGAGGGATGAGAAAACTGCTGCCACCACTGCCCCATTCCAGATCTATGAACTGGATGGTGAGTGTATACTTGCCCATTCCGCCCACTCTCGCCACCACCAGCTGGTACTTTTCCTGCCCCAAGCTGTCATCAGCCCGCCACCATCAAGGAAGAGCCCAGGCCAGGAGAGGCGAGCTGGAAAGTGTGGGAGTGCTATGCAAATGCAAGTAGCACAGTGCTCCTTCACTTAATCGGAATTGTTTGAAATAAGTATAGTAATCTTGGCAATATGTTCATACCAATCAATGATAGTTGCAAGTTTTTCCATTTCTCCAAGTCTGTTTTAATTTGTGGCATCAGTTTATAATAATTGTTTTCCTTAATAGTTACACATCTTGCTGATAAATTAATCCTTAAATATTTTACTTTCTTTATAATTTGAATGTCTATACATTAACTCTTTTTTCTGCATTTCTGAAGATTTTTAACTGATATCTTAGTTTTCTCTTTGTTTATTTTCAGTCCTGCATTTTGTTATTTTCCTCTATTTTTTTTTATCTTAGGGCCAGCTTTTATTGGATCTTCCAAGATAAAAAACTAAATTGTATGCAAAAGCCTGTAATTTTTATTTTTATTTTTTTATTTCCAAATCTTTTATTTCTATGTCTTGTCTGATATTTCTATTTAATACCTCAAGTGTTAATATAAATAATATGGGCGACAAGGGGCATCCTTGTCGTGTACTTTTTAAAATAATCTTCTCTGTCATATCTTCATTTACCACTACCTTTGCTGTTTGCTTATAATATATTGCGTTAATTATATTAATAAATCTCTCCCCAAAATCCATATCTTTCAACTGTGCTAACATAAACTGCCAGTTGAAATAATCAAATGCTTTCTGTGTGTCTAAGAAAATCAATGCCATTTAATTGTTTCCATTAATTCCATCATTGTTATACATTCATCTAACATAACTTTTACTGTTTCAGGTATTTTAGATAATTTTGCTTCCTTTAAGTATTGCTTTAGTTTGTCTTCTTAAACTATCTCTTGGTCATATAACTTTCCATAATAATTTTGAATCACTTTCTTTTTATCCTCATTTCGGTGATATAGATTGCCTTCCACATCCATTAATTGTTGTATCCACTTTTTTTCTTTCTCTTTTTTTCAGTTTGTATGCCAATCATCTTCCTGGTTTATTTGCATTTTCAAAAAAGTTTTGTTTAATGTTTCTAATTTTTTTGTGCTAGTTCTTCTTCTTTTCTCACAAAAAGAAACTTTTGTGCTAGTTTCTTCTTCTTCTTTATCTATTATTATTTAACTTGTGTTTTATTAATTCCATTTGACATTTTAAACTCTTTTTTGTGGTTATTTTTGTAGTTCTATCTCTAATCTTTTGATTTTTTCCTCTTCTTCCTGTTTTTCTTTCCCATTAAGATTGTGATTAAATCTCTAATATATGCCTTAGCTGTGTCCCATACATATTGTAGTGAGGATCTTTTCTGTTCTCTTTGAAAAATAAATCTAATTCTTTTTCCATGAATTGAATAAATTCTTTATCTTTTAATATTGATCATCCATCTTAGATTTGTTTTTTTGTCCTTTCCATTAAACTTTTATTTGATTATGGTCTGCCTAATTACCTGTTTTTATATTCAATTTTTCTTCATTAGCCTTCAATTCAGTTGACTTATCCTTGACCAAGACATGTGTCTATTTCAATAGAATGAATATTGATTTTCCTTAGGGTGTATCTTTCGCCATGCGTCTTGGATGCCTAATTCTTCAGCCAATTTAAAAAAGGCCTTTGGTAGCTTTTTCCTCATTTTTAAATTTATTTTTCTAGTTTTATAATCTAGTTTCCCATCCACAATTGCATTAAAGTCTTCCACTACATAGTTTTGTTCATATTCCAATTCTGCTATGTTCCTGTGTAGTTAACTATAAAAGTCTTGTTTACTATTTAGTGCATAAATTGCTACTAAAAGTATATGATTCATTTTTACCTCCACCATCAAAATCCTTCCTTCTTCATCCGCAAATATTTGCTTTGCATTTATTGTTTCTTTTACATAGAGCGCTACTCCTCTCTTCTTATACAGAAGTATATAATTTCCCAATTTTGGGGTATTCCAATAATTTATTACATTTTTTTAATATGTATCTCTTGTTTGCAAAATGTACCCAGCTTTAATTTTTCTCATTTACTAAAAGTCCTTTTTTGTTTTTATGGCCGAATTCAATTCATTTATATTGATTGAGAATAGTTTTATTTTTCCTTCCATTTTTTTTTACTTATAAATAAATTTTGTTTTTCTAGTCACTCTTTTTTTAAATAATGTTTATTGAAAGTTTCAAAAAAATATTTAAAAAAAGAGAAACATGTTCTCACATTTTTGCAACATTTTCATAGTGGTGTACATTTCTATTAGTGTCAATTAAAGTCATTTGTTACAAGTAAATCTATAATTTATTTCTTAAATCCTTACTTTTTATGTTATCATTACAATTATAATACAATATTTATTTAATTATATTACTTTACATATCTACATAGTTATATATACATTTATCCTTATTTCCATTTTCCCTTGTTTGTTTAATCAGTTTCACTAGACATCTTTACTTCCTTTTATTCCTTTTTATACAACCATTTTGACCATATTATTCCAAAATTGTAGAAAAATCCCCTCTTCCTTATTTTAGTAAACATGGTTAGTCTTACATCTTCTGCCATTGGTGGATTTATCAGTTATTTTCCAGCGTCCGTGGTTATCATTGTTGATTTCCAGTTTAGGGCAAAGATTATCCTGCACTGTAATGATATCGCGATATCAAATGCTGGTGTGTTTTTGCGACATGCGGTTCCAAGTAGAAAGGTCTCGTGGTGAATTTAATCTTTGTGTTTGTCATCTCTTCAACCTGTCTAGTATCTCTTAGACCCCAGTATTTTGGCTTTAGGAACATGTCCACCACATGGAAAATAATGTTCGCTGGCTAAAGGTTATACTCCAACATGTTGGGTGACATATAGGGAACATAAGCAGCAAGTTGTGTGGTGAGAAGTGCAACAATAGAACATTTATATAAATATTTGCTCCCATATAGAACTGATAACATTAATTTATAGTTAGATTCCACAAAATTCATTCCACTGTTCTAATTCAATAATTGTGCACAATTTTTAGCCCATTTATCATGCTCTCCTTAACTGATCCTCTTCATTTTGAATTTCCATAAAACAACTGATACATTTGGTAATCATCTTATTCTTCCACTTCCGTAAATTTTTGTTGCGTCCACACACAAGCCAGCAAAACCTGGGCACAAACAGACTCCCCTGATACTCCAGCTCAAACATTTACCCCAACCAGGCACCAGATTGAAATTAGCTCCTAATAAATGATATGCCGTGCTGTTTTACTCAGAGCCAAGCCACACTAAAAGCCTCAATTACAGGAAATACAATGTTGCCAGCCAGCTCAAGACAAAAAGCTACAAAAACAGACAGAGATATTAGAAACACCATATACAACAAACTCCAAGTCCAATAAACACAGACCAAGACTCCCAACCAATCAGGATGTAAAAAAAACCATCCTGTGACAACAGTAGGCTAGCCTCAAATTTTAAAACACTAACGTTGTCGATAGCCTGACTCACATAAAGAACTCAGCTAAGAAGCCTGAAGATGCAGATGAGATTCTGCTGAAAACGTATGCTGCAAGACTTTAAAAGCGACAACTACAAATGACGGTGGGGATAATACCCGAAGGAGAGCTGAACAGCCACATGTATAGTACCCAGCGAAAAACTTAAAAAACAATATAGATATAGATATAGATATAGATATAGATATAGATATAGATATAGATATAGATATAGATATAGATATAGATATAAATTCTAGTCACTCTTATCTCTCTCTGTTCTTTTGCTTTTGCCCCCACCCTCTTTCCTATTTCCTCTGCTTCTCTTTCATTTTTCTTTTGTTATATACCTCTCTCCCTCCATAGCTTCCTCTTGTTGTCTATCCTCCTTTCCCCCTCTTACTATCTCTTCTTCTTTTCCTCCAAAATAGTGGTCATAAAATTTTTATGCTTTTTCTATGGTATCTAATTTATGTCTCTGCTCCAACCAAGTGACCAATATTCCCTTTGGTATCAGCCATCTAAAATTTACTCCATTCTTTTTTTTTTGTCAGAAATTGATATTCCCTTCTTATTTCTCTTACTCTCAGATAACAGGTAATCAGAGTTGAAAGGGACCTTATTGGTCCTCTAGTCCAACCCCCCGCACCCAAGCAGGAGACCCTACACCATTTCTCACAAATGGCTGTCCAATCTCTTCTTCAAAGTCTCAAATGATGGCCTTCCACAACTTCCAAGGACAAGCTGTTCCATTGGTTGATTGTTGTCACTGTTCTAATTTCTTTAGTTTCTTCAGGAGTTTGTTATTTTTGTAAATAGCTCTCCAAGTTGTGAGTTGTTTTACCTTGTCCCAAAGTAGAGGGTGGATTTTGTTGTTCAATTCCAGGTGCAGGATTAGGAGCTCTTTGTTTAACTGGTCAAGTTGGAATCTTTTACTGTAGAGCTTGTTCCTGAGTTGAGCCATTTCAATTCCTCCTAACCTTACACCTGGAACATGATAGGAAAGCCCCCAACAACCCCCAACAACACCTGAAACAATTAGTATACAAAATTTCCAATAGAGAACTCACTAAAACAGAAACAGATGTCCGAAACAAAGGATTCAACTATATTATAGCACCCCAAAAAATCCCCAAAGAATGCATCATATGTGGAGTGGAATCCAGCCTAACTAAATTAAATACAGATGAAGCTGATAGAATAAGAGACCAAGTCACTAACATCCTATGCACAAGCAAACCACCCAAAAGCAACTTGCACAAAGAGGAACTAAAAGCCCTGCAAGCCTTAAGGAATGACAGCAGCATAATCATACTTCCAGCAGATAAAGGTAATGCCACACTAGTAATGGATAGAAAAGACTACAAAACAAAACTGACAGACCTACTCCAAGACTCCACATACAAACCCATAAACACGTACCCAACCACATACCTGGAAAAAAATAACCAAGAAGAAAATCATAACCAACAACATGAGCAAAGAGATCCAACAGACAATCATCCCAAGAGAAAAATCTTCTAGATGCCCCAAACTATACAGCCTCCCCAAAATAGACAAATAAGGCATACTTCTCAGACCCATAGTCAGCTCCAGAGGAGCACCACTACAAAACCTAGCCAAATACCTAGCAAATACCTAGCAAAGCAGCAACAGCCCCATACTGAAGCAGCAGCTTCACATGTACAAAATTAATACCACCTCTTAGAAATGATCAAAGATCTACACATGGAATAAAAAGATCTGCTTGTAAGTTTCGATGTGGTTTCACTATTCTCACTCAAGTCCCAATAAAAGAAACCCAAGAAATCATCAAAAACAAATACCAACCATCCAAACATCTCATGGAACTAACAGAACACTACTTAATCAACACACCTGGGCACAAACAGACTCCCCCTGATACCTCCAGCTCAAACACATTCCAACCAGGCACCCAGATGAAACCTAGCTTCCTAATAAACCATAGCCGTCCATTCACCTGAAGCCAAGCCATGCTAAAAGCCCCCAATCCATTAAACACAATGTTGCCAGCTAATCAAGGCCAAAAAATGGTACAAAACATACCGAAGATATTAGAAACACCAATCAAGCAGAACACAGCAAACTCCAAAACCAATAAACATAGACCAAGACTCCCAACCAATCAGGATGAAGAAAAAGACATTCTAACAAACAGGAGGCTAGCACCAAATTTAAAACAGAAATGGCTGTGAAAGCCTGACACACAGATGAACCCTATACACATGCCTGATGATGGCAAATGAGATTCTTCCAAAATGTCACTACAACTTTAAAAGCACAACTGAAAAGTAAAAAGAAAAGAAAATTTCTTTATGTCCAAGTTGTATAGTCTCCAAGAGCTTTCCAGATTGGCCTATATTATATTTGAGGTCTACAGTCCAGCTTCCTAATTTTAAACTTCTTTCACTCACTTAAAAGGAAAAAGAACTTCTTTCCAGTTTTCAAAATGGTTCTCTAGCTTAGCCGCCACTTTCCTTGGGAGTGGAAAAGGAAAACCATCTCCTCTTTTTTTGATCCCACTCTCTCCCAGGTAGTTTCCTGGGGCCCATTCTTCAGTAGCATTTGGAAGTTAAAAATCTCTCATCCAAATCATTCATACTGTTCCTCATTCTGTGCACTTTCAAATCAGTCAGCTGTCCTGGTTTTGAACAGGCACGCAATGGCTATCCATTTCTCACTGCTGTACTGAGAGCCTTTCTCCAGATCAGTCCAGAAGTTTGCATGCTTCCTGAGATTGATGGAATGTGGTCTCTAACTTCATCACCCCTCCAAGGTGATTTAAATCCATCCAAACCTGCAGTTCGAATTTCGGCCTGCAGTTCCATGGAGCCCCGTGAGATGCATTGTATCACCTTAACATCAGCCCCGCCCTCTCCCAGAATGTATTTACTTAAATAATGATGAAAATTATGAAACTCTCCCATAAAACATCCGATCTTCAACAGCTATAATGATTAGCATGTCCTTCCAGGTGCAATTCGAGGTGCTGATTGTCAGCTCTAAAGCCCTGTTTATTTCTTCTCGCAGTGGTTTCTGCCCATCCAATAAAATCAGGAAGAGTATGTTTATTCTGAATCTCTTCTTTTAGGAATTGTCACTGTCTAGGAAAAGAGATGTTTTCTCTATTGTAGACCTCATGTTTGGAATAGTTTGTCATCCAAGAACAGATTAGCCCTGACTGTTGAGCTTTAGGAAAGCCTTGGACACTGGCTTTTTAAATGAATCCTGGGAATAAAACTAATCTGAGCAGCAAACCTCCTTTATGGGCTGAGTTTTAATATTTGAGTGTTCTTTGTATGCAGAAATGCCTTATAATTTTATTTATAATTGGTAATGGTTATCTTGTATTTATTTGTATTTTTATTTTCTTTTTTACCTTCTTGCTGAAAAAGAAGTGAACTGTTTAGAATCATTTTGAATTGGAGTTGCAGATAAACACTCTTCGAAAAATATCCAAAAATTAAATTGTAATCCACATAGGCCCACCAAGTCCCAGATAAAGTTTATATATCTAAGACTAACATATAAACGTTTCAAAAATCAAATGAAAAATAGGAAACAATATAGAGAACAAATTTGTTTTTTTAACAAAAAATACTTACTACAAATCTTTCTGATATCTTACTACAAAACATTTATTTCTGTGTGTGCGTGCGTGCGTGCATGTGTTCATGCGTATGTGTGTGTACATAATCTAATAATTTGTTTGAACTCAAATTTAACTCAGTTGTTGCTTGCAAATGATTGAATATGCTATATTCCTCTAAATTTCTAATCTGAATTTAAATTTTCTAAAAGTTGTACCCATTCTTTTCACTAACAGGTCAGGAAAGTCAAAAGGCTCAACACTAAAGCTTAAAATCAATCTCCTTGAAACAATCTCATTTAAATTTTACATGATTAATGACTAAATATAGAATGCCTAGAACATACAGCCAATTTCACAAAGAACGATATAACTATGTAATATATGACTATATAAAATAATTATGTAACTATATTACATAAATCTTTAAAGGAATCTTTCGATTTACTCATTTCCCACTTAGCGCAAATTTTGGCCTAATTGCAAAAATTTTAGGCCCTCGTGTAAATATGCTGTTTTGTAAGGAATATTTCTTATTTTATCTCCAAAAATTCAACAAACAGTATCAAGATAGAATACAAAGACTAACTCTTAATATCTGTTTATTTGGTCACAGGCATCCTTGGAATTGCTATAGGAGATACACACACACACACGCACACACAGATAACATCCTTTACCTTAGGTGGGTAAAATCAGGACTCAGATTGTTGTGGGCTATATGCTGAATCTGTAAATTGCTTAGAGAGGGCTGTAAAACTGCGAAGTGTTAAGTGCTATTGCTATCCTGCTTCTAGAAAAATCAAATGCAATTGAAGAAGTTACTCAGTGCCAATAAGTATGGTTTGCTCCTTGTTTTTATATATAGCTTGACCTGCCATTTTGGTGGGGGCACATACAGTATATTCAAGAAAATAATGTGTCTATTTTCTACTTTTTAACTGTAATCTCTATTTAATAGAATATGTGAAGAAGTCATAAATCATGAACAATTTCAAGAAACATTAAAACATTTAAAACATTTGGTGGGTGCATGATTAAGGGCAACAATAAAATTATGTTCTCAGTACAGCAACATAAATGGTTGCTTGTGTCCTTGCTATCCATGTGAGCAAATGTTTCACTTTTAAAAAATATTGAATAATTGCTGGCTTCTTACTTCACATCGTAAAAATTAAACTTTTCACTTAAAGTCTTTATGTTAATTCAATGAAAGTTATGGAAAGAGAGGAAGGGGAGAGGAAGAGGGAGAGAGGGAGTGGGAGAGAGAGAGAGCAGATTTCAGACAAGGACACTATTTCTATTTCCAAATTCCACCATTACTTTCCAATATTCCCAGTTTCCTCCTCTTCTCTACCTTTATTTATTGTTCTTTTCCCCCCAATGCAGCTTAAATTTAATTGCTCAATATCTTTGTGCCTTACACTTAATTTAGAACATGCTGTGTGCTTTGAAACCAACTGTTCATCCCAGCATGTCCTCTCTATATATTGTTGTACCAAATCTTGAAGATCTGAAAGAATCAAAACTTTCAGACACAAAAGGACAATGTGTGGTTACTAAAATTTTGTAAATAGTCACAGAGAGTCTTAATATGTGTGTGGAATATGTGTGTAGAATTCTTCACTGAAGAATTATATGGGGTTAGCCATTAAGAAACAAATTCAATCAGCACCTGCATAACAAGTAGAAGAAAAAAAGAAAGCATCATGTCCTGAACTTCTCTCTACCCGCCTTTCTGGGATCTGTTGGAATTAGTCCTAGGTTAAGAATATATACATCTACATGTACACATACATATATACATATAATTAATATTTTTAATTATAATAGTAAATTTTGATACAAATGAAACTTAAAGAAAGAATAGAAAGAGTGCAAGGAAAAAGAAAATAAATAAAAAAATATTTAAAAAGGAGTGACTGCCAATCTTTATCACAAGTTTTTATCACAATTTTGTAACACTTCACACATTCTAAAGTTATAAACTTTTATGTTCTTAATCCCATATTTCATCTCTTATTTATAAACAAAACCTTAAAATGTCATCTTTTTGGTTCTGGTGTCAATAGAAAATCTATAAGGAGGTTGCCAGAAGTAACAACATAATTTGTTTTAATCTTGATCAAATAAACCAACTTTATATTCTTTCCTTTCCTTTATTAAGAGTCTTAATCCTTGGTACATTGAAATATTGATGGATGTGATTTCTTTTAATATATTCTTTGTCTTTCACAGAATTCTTTTTTTTAATTTAAAAGTTTTATTATTTTTTTAGACAAACATACACAAACACAACATAACAACATCAAGCCATCTTCCACTTATGCACATACAGTGTGTCGGTTGGTTTACAAATTGTTTTCTGCATCCACTTCATAGTCATCACTTACAATTACTTGTATATGTTCTCATATTATCTATCAAATATTCCTAAATGCATTAATATCATT
>BHFT01048988.1:0-29839 GCA_004320025.1 Laticauda laticaudata
ACCAATCCCTTTTCGTTCTAAGTACCCAATCAGAATGTATTATTTGAAACCAGTTATTTGCATACAGAACAGTACCCCTCTCCCAAACTGGACTGCCCCTGAAGGAACTTCAACCCTGACAGTCAGCATCAGACCAAATCATCAAATGCCAAGCCTTTTTGGAAAAGGAGTGACAGCTTATTTGGAGTGATTTTCTCTGACAGAATTTCTATTTGCATTGAACAAAGATAAGCAAATGCAGGTGTCTGGTTTAAATGAGAATTCCCTGCCTTTATCTACTAGAAACACCCAGAATGATAGGTAATTTTATGGATAGGAAGCACCCATCCTGGGAAAGCCAAGGTGAGCTAAGGGTTAGGTTTGGGCCGGCTTAATTGCAGCATGAAATGAATGTAGGGGTCAAAGATCCAATTGATATACATATCATTTCTTACATTCAATTCCTTTCCTTTCTCCTGTATTTTGAGTCACTGTTTCTAAACCTTCAGCATGGCAGGTCACTGTTCATCTGCAAGCCACAAACTTACCTAAAGTGCACTTAGGTGACCTAAGGTTTCTTCAGAGGCTTTCTCTTTCTTCAACTCCTCAGATGAGGTAAGCTGCAACATGCTTCCCTGCAGCCAGTCTGATGAAAAACAGGCATCTCGAGATTATTTAATTCACTAATAGAAGCTTCAGTCAAATTAGTTTATTTTGTATCTTGCAACAGAGAGAAGAAAGCAGCAACAACAAAAAAGAGTTACTGACAATAAAAAGTAGTTTAATTCATAAATTAAAACACATTTTAGGCATAGACTTTTCTGTATGAAGCAGCTTTAAAAGAATCGGTCCAATTTTTCCAAAATTAGAGTGCCAAATTCCTGAAACTTTCATATATTAAAAACATATCTTTGTATTTATGTGTGTATGCATACTGAAAGTTCAATTTGACTTTTTAAAATTTTGTTTTTGAAAGGTAAAAATGCCATGTAGTCAGCATATTACACACACACACACACACACACTTATATATAAACACTGCTTAAATTTTAATGTTAATCTAAGACAGAATATTTGCTTTTTCGTTTTAAAGGTGCATCAAAATGTTTGTAACATAATCTGTGTAGTTGTGACAATAAACATATTGCAGGATCCAATCAAAACCAGCATAAATTTTGAAGCCCATCTCTTTCATAGATATGGGTTCTGAATTCTTGATGAAGTAGAATTGCCTCTTTATCTGTATATAAACTCCTTGGGGAAAAATAATAGCTGATTATGAAGGATATCCAAAACATTTTAAGAGATAGCAATTACAATTGACAATTTCACCTTGTGTGCTAGTGCATATAAATATCTGCTTACTTATGGATAAATTCAATATGTCCCATCTACTTACTTAATTTTCCTGATGTTTTAGTCATTATTCCAATAAATGACTGACTCAGTTTTACAGATGCATTGAAAAAGTCATGATGGGGATTTAACATTTTTAATCGGTTGGCTTACTTCCTGAAAGATTCCAAACTTTGAACACCAGCCAACATACAGAATACAAACATCACAGTTTCCATGGAAACACAGATCACCTTGGAGATGATTAATACTATGATGACTCTACTGTTTGCATGATGTTAAAAGTTGAATTATGCTTCATTACCTTATAACTTAATAGCTTGATGGAAGAATTACTACAGGATACACCATAGAAACAAAACAAACCTACTTTTCCTAATTTTTATTTTATTTTTACTTTTAGAGAAAGTATCCTGGCTGGGATGTACAATCTTTACTGGAGAAGAGGTGTTAATGAAGCTTGTCAGCCAGGAGGTTCATCTGTCATATTTAGCCATTTGGCTAACAGCAGCATCCACTATGGAATAAAGTGTGACAAATAACAAGTATTTTATAAGGTCATTGCACAAATGTCATGAATTACATACTTGTGTCAGACATCATGATACAAACATATAACTGTTGCATTGTCACAATGTCATCATATACAGGTCATTTTCATGTCACTGCAGTGTTTTTACAGAAAATTTAGAATAACAGAGTTTGAAGGGTCTTTGGAGATCTTCTAGTCAAGCCCCCTACCCAAACAGGAGACCCTATACCATTCCAGATACATGGCTCTCCAGTCTCTTCTTAAAAACCTCCAGAAATGGGGCACCCACAACTTCTGAAGGCAAGCCATCCCATTGATTAATTGTTCTCACTATCAGGACATTTCTCCTTAGTTCTAGCCTGGTTCTTTCTTTTTTAAATTCTATTTACTAAATTTAAGTTTATTAATTTCACTAAATTTACTGTTCCTAAATTCTATTTAGCAACACACTGGTACAAAGTAGGCAGTTTCAATTAAGGTTTTTAAAAAATTTGTTTTATTAGAGTTAGATGGTGCCCAACTCCAGAGTGTCTCAAGGTGGCTTGGCTTGTCTGTTCTTTCTATTCCTGAAAGAATATTCTGACCATTTTCTTTCTTGTGCCTTTTTAGAAATCAGAATAGCAAACGAGACTCCCTCCAGAAAAACACATTATGTGATTCCTAACATTTTTGTTAAGAGGTTTTGTTTGCCACTTACAGATACTTTCCCTTGGAATCTAGTATTTTTGTACATGTTTTTGAATGGAATAAAAAAAGTGGCCGCATAGAGGTCATCCAGATTTTTGTAGTCCAGCTGTAAACTTAATCCTAAGCCAGTAGCCCTAATATTGCAGAGCCACAGAACAAATGAATTTCAAACATCATTATTACTAAATTTATCCCACTTGTCCTAGTTTGCTCCTATTACCCAAATGAACTAAAAGTTTGCAAAGGAATTTTTCAAAGAAAACACCACTGAGAGAAAAAACTTTGCTCTGAAGCTAAATCGAGTCCTCTGGAGGAATTTCAGTTTTAGCAGTTGCAACAACTATTGGTATATAAGGCTCACGGGAATTTAAAGTATTTTCTGAGCTCTTGGGATGGCACATACCAGTAAGATCACAACTCTCTTTTCCTTGAATCAAATTCTCTTTAATACGTAACCTGTGGATATTGGTTTAATGAAGACGATATAACCTTCAACAACTTCCTGTTGATTAATCTTTGGAAGTTTCTAGACAACCTGTGACCCACTAGGTCATTGTTTCAGAGATATTTTCCTCAAAGCTTTCAGCAATAGCAGAGCTTCTAATATATTACCTTTGCTGGATAAGTTCTTAAAAATTCAGCGTATTTGGAGACATGTCTGCTATGAAAATAGCCCACACTGAACTGTAAGGCATAGTCAAATGTTAGGTGTTGATTCCAGAGAATGTTCCATGACATTTGGTATTATATCATGAAATATTTTATCCTAAATTTTATGTCATTAAATGTTTTATATCCTACATTTTATGTCATTAAAATGTTTTGTAAAATTTATCAAATTTTAATGTCATGGGAGTCCTGGGTTCCAGATTTTGGATACAACTCTGTAAGCTAGCCAATTTAAGGTATTTCAGTTCAAAAATCTTATTGCCATTCAATACACTGTTTTGCCCAATTAAAGTTTACACAAATAAATAATAAAAAGAATAGAATTTTAGTAGTATATCTAAATTAATTATATAAATAATTAACTGATTGCATGAATCAAAGCAGTTCTCTTTCAACAATTATTGTAGGAGAGTTACTGTAGTCTACAGAAGCAAAAAAAAAAGAGCCTGATAGATTCTTTTCTAATTAATTAAATTCTATTAAAAGGTATAAGGTTTCTTGATTTGTGACAGACTTCATCAGATGCTATTTTTGTTGGTCTGAAAAGGGGATGCCAGATTTCCCCTGATCTAAGGATCTAAGGAGCCTAAAACTAAGATGACCAGAATTGGATTGCAAAATCCAGATGGCCATGGATGGCAGCAACAAGCACACATGAACTCGAGCTCTTTGCTGCTATCTAGTGGTCTTCTGGATTTGTACAACCCAAATGCACTAGCTCTACAAAAAAAATTAGAAACAAATGCCTGGCAGAGAATTATTCCTTAGTTCCTGAAATGCCTGAATTGAACCACTATAAGTTCTGCAAACAAATTACTTTCATTGGAACACATTAGTGGGAAATAAGTTTATAAAACCAGCACTTGGATTAATATATCCACATGAATTAACCTGGAAAATAAATTGGATGACAGATGCATACACAAAACTGTCTTGTCTAAGAATGCACTGCTCTGCCAACAATATTTAATCACCAAAAGCAATTGGAATAGCATTTTATTTACCAATCAATACCACTAAGTAATAGTTATATGTACTGGAAAATATGTGCTGGCTCCCCTTGACTGGGTTTTCCACAGCTCATACTTCCATCCTTAGTGCTTTTCCCCACTATCTCTAAGTATGTTTCCACTGAAAATTCTATTTCAGGTTGCCTAATACAAGCCCAATTCTTTCAAGACAACTCCTGCTGTTCTTTTAACCTTCTTAAATCCCAGCAAACCTAATTTATAAGTATGAAATCTTACAGACATCCTGCTTATTAATATTGAGAGGTGCTACTTGCCTTTGATGTTCTAAGAAATAAAATATACAAGAAAGCAATGACAGGGAAAGCCTGCAAAGCAACATCTGAAATGTAATGTGGTGTACAACAAACAACCCATTTACAAAAGCAGAGACTTTGCTTCACAATTCAAGGATGTTATTCCTGATAGGTGTAGCTAGCTTTCTTTTCCTGGATAAAATAGCAGCAAAGCATCCCCATGCTGAGCTTCTTCTGCACTCTTTTCCAGCAAAGTACCCTTTAGCTCTTTTCTAGCAGTTCTTCCATAATCAGGTAACTTTCACTTTTCCAGCCAAAAGGAGACAGCAATGATTCTCAGATATTTTCAGCCAGTTTGAAGCCAGCTCTTTCAATCAATCAATAATACTCCGAGAATTATAAAACTTGCATTGGTCATGATGACTTATTTAGGCTATTACCATCTGACTTCTGTACTACTGGTGTATAACTGGTGGGACATTTATTATACATGCTGTTTAAAAGCTAATATCATTATCATGTCAACATCCAGCTTGAGAATCCAAATCCAGGATCATTTCATTTCAGAATATCTTACTGTTCAGGTTCTGAAACACCAGTTCATAGAATTAAACAATAATTTTCCCAGCCAACCCAGGCTCTCACATAGTCCATGTGTCATATCCTTGGTAGAGTCAGACACTGAGGGAGAGGAGAAACAGCTGACAGGGAGTGGAGGTGTGGCTTCAGAGGTTGTGGAGGAGGCTGGGGAAGGGCAGAGGCTGGCTGAGCAGTCAGAGAAAGAACCAGGCCCAGCCCTCTGCATCCTAGGACACACAGGGAGGAACGGAGAAGGCAACAACTTGGCTTATGAGAGAGGAAGTGGCCATGATTCTCCTTGGTTGCAGCTGGGGAGACTGGTATAGAAGAGAGACAATTAAAACACAGGTAACCAGAAGCAAAGTGTGTTTTATTTTGGTCTGAAGTTATCTTGGTTGTCGTCCTTCCAGCAGACTGTGCCTTGTGATCTCCTTGAATTTGGCAAATACTTCTCCTGTTCCACTGTGGAAATTTCATCATTGTAGTTTGTTTGGTTTTTTATTTCATCTCTATCTGCTCATTAAATTTGGACTGTATTGCTTTCTTTTGAAAACTATTTCTGAGTATGTTTTATCTTCAACTGAGTATTATTGAATAGTGGGGCCAAGTTGGAGGCATTAAAAGACATTTATTTATGTTTTGGATTTTGTTACGTTTGTGTTACACTCTGGGTCATCACACCATGTAGATAAGTTTTCTCTATATTATTGGAGCCGTGTGCTTCAAACTCCACACCTTTTAGGATGTCCTTGAAAGTTTCCAGGCTCTCAACGTTGAAGTGGTATTCAGCAGGTTCTGACCAGTTCTGGAAGAACCAGTAGCAGAAGTTTTGAGTAGTTCAGAGAACCAGCAAATACCACCTCTGACTGGAGATTTTGCAGTATCCTTCTCCTGCCACATCCACCAAGCCATGCCTGAGAACCGGTAGTAAAAACATTTGAATCCCACCACTGTCTCACAATCTTCAGTGGAATCATAGAAGTTTGATTTCACCAATCTAATCCATTCAGAAAAGCAACACCTCCCCCCTTTATTCTAATGGAAAGTTGAAATGCAGAGGCAAGTAGCTGCCAAAATTTTCATCCTTGATATCTAGCCATTAATCTATCCACTGCAGGATGAAGGCCTCTTCCACATGTTTCCAAACCAATATGGTTCAACCCTGTGGTGGGATTCAATATTTTTTTTACTACTGGCTCTTTGGCGTGCTTTGGTGGTCGTAGCAGGGATAGGATACGTAAAATCTCCAGTCAGAGGTGGTATTTGCTGGTTCTACAAACTACTCAAAATTTCCGCTATGGTTTTTCCAGAACTGGTCAGAACCTGCTGAATACCACCTCTGGTCCAACCCAATTGGCAAAGAAAGCTCAGGATCGTATTGGTTGGAAAAGCTGATATAGAAAAGGTAAAATATCAGAGTTTGGAAAACATTTTCTGATCTTGGGCATCTATTCCACAAGAGTCTCCTGAACTTTAATATTTTTCACACAGATCACACCATTCTCATTTTTAATATATAATATATATATATATATATATATATATATATATATATAATATATTATAATATATATTATATATATATATAATATATATATATATGTCTGTTTAGCTTCCTTCGGGTATTATGCCCACGTCATTGTAGTTTCTGTTAAAGTTGTATAGCATCATTGTAGTTTTGTTAGTTGTAGCAACGTTTCAGCAGAATCTCATCTGCCATCATCAGGCAGAAGGCACTGATTGATGCAAGATGAAGATTCTGCTGAAACGTTGCTAACAACTTTAACAGAACTACAATGAGCTACAACTTTAACAGAACTACAATGACGTGGGATAATACCGAAGGAAGCTAAACAGCACAAAATGTAAGTTACCCGCGAGAGCTTAAAAAAACAATATAATAATATACTATATATATATTATATTATATATATATATATATATATATATATATATATATATATATATATATATATATCTATTTTTAATATCAATACTGCAGCTCTAGCTGCCAGGCAACATAACATTTAGGACTGCTAATGAAAAGTACAATAAATGAGAGTAGTTTGTTCAACTGACCCATGATTGAAGTTAGGTTTCCCAGATTTTGGAGGTAAGTCAGCTAGCATTTCTGAGTCACCTTCAAGAGCATAAAGTTTACTTTAAATAATTTAAATTAGAAGAACAGAGTGTACAAATGCAGTCAAATCTGTTTTGGATTTTTTAACCAATTGATATTTTAGCATTCCAGCAGATTAATTATTTGTGTTCTATATTCTGTTGCTTATCTTTTGCTCATAATATATTGTACCAAATAATATTTTAGCACTCTCTGAAGATCTCTGCAAAGCTGTTTTAGTTATGAAAAGTGAAACCAATTGTAAATAGGAAGAATAAAACATATCCTTCACAATATTTCTGACTATAACTATAATTACTTCTGTGGGTGATCATGGAATACGATTTAAGTAAGATCTCTGTAGGTTTGACTAGTGCATGATTCAGTTCTAACACAATGATAATTCAGACTACATTTAAGTATAAATTTGTACTTAAGCTCAGAATGGANCTAACACAATCATAATTCAGACTACATTTAAGTATAAATTTGTACTTAAGCTCAGAATGGATCCTGAATGAAAACATTCAACATAACTCCAAAAGAAACCAGTAGGTGAAACATACAACATACAACAAAACCAGACTGGGTGGAATGCTTTGGCTCAGGAATCTCATCACAATTTTTTGAAGTCTACTCAAGAGCAGAGACCAGTTTTGAAATGAATTGGTTGCTTTGTGCAATTTCACAGGTCCTAAGTGGCAGAGATGCTACATACATTTCTTTTTTATAATCAATATTCCTGTTTCTTTTTAAAAAAATAATGACATTTATTTGATACCACCTGAAGATAGAAAAGAAAAGAGAAATCCATTGATATGGAACCATTCATTTTCAATAGGAACATTTTTAATTCTGAAGTACACTTATATTGGCTCAGGGTGCAAATGCATTTCAAGTGCTGTTTTGTTCGGAAAACACACGAGGTAGACCGGGTTCCAACAACAAAAGGCTTTATTTACACTCAGTCAGTAACAGGAACGTTTTGCTGCAGCCGAGGCCAGCCTTTTATACAGGCTGGCCTGCCTGCTTGTAGCCTATGGCATCTCCTTAAATTTGCCGCCTTTCAGCAGCTCTTTGGATTGGTTCCTAGTGAACCAATCCAATGCTTAGTTTTCATAGCCAATCATATTAGTAGATTTGGAGTCACCTATTTACATACAGATCAAGTGCCATTTAAAAAGAGAACCACACACAGAGAACAGCCTCAATGCACAGAAAAAGTTGGCTGTGCTGCATGCAGATTAGGAACAACAGTTTAGGGTAATTTTTCACAAAGTACCTACCATTTTTCCAGTGACAGGATGATGATGTTTCATTTTCTCTGTCCGACAGGATGCAGTCCCATACGTCTGGGTTTATTCCAATTCACTTAATGAGAGAAATTCAATTTCTCAGGGAAAGAGGATGGCTGCTTTAGTGGCCGTGAGCGCAAGTCGGGAGAAACCTTATCACCCACTGAACTCATTTGCAATCCAGCTAGAAACTGCAGTGAGAATCCAAGAATTAAATTGACAATCAAAACACCTGCTTCTCCCTTAAGGAGAGGGACAGGACTGAGACAATTTGATAGAGCTACTGGGGAGATTTACAAAGGAGCATGGTGGCTAATTAGAAATTGGCAGTCTGTTGTATGATTGTTCAGGGAATTTTATAGAATTTGTTACCACTACTTTTTTAAAGTGCAAGGCAATGGTTTAGAAATTTGACATCCTAAGTGTTTTAGTTTAGTAAGATTGCAAGAGTTTATAACAACTGTTTCCAATCATGTGAGACATAACTTTTCTCCTGACTATTTTAGTTATTTAGACATGCAAATATAGTGATATATAATGATAGTAGTGGTAGTAAGCATGAAAATTTGCTGTTAATTTTTAATTTTTTCAATGCAACAGACCATTAGAAAGAAATTAGAAAGAAATTATATGGGACTCATGCCTGTTGGCATAGCTGTCCTCAGTAGGGTAATGCTCCTGAAGCAAGAAAAGAAATCTTGAGTCAAAAATTAGATCTAAATATACAAAGGAGCTACAGAGAAAAGTATTCCAGAAAAAGATCCTCATTGCTCCTCATTCTGAGAGACTCAGAATGTTGTTGATTGCTCCATTCCATCCCCCTTCTTCCGGGTCATGTCACCAGAACATCTCTATTGTTATATTTAAATCTTGACTACCCTACCAGTCTCAAAGCGAAGTGCATACATTTGCTTTCTCATCCCATTTTTACCCAGATGAAGGTGAGGAAGGTTGGGTTGGGAGAGTGGTCCAAAGTTAGCCAGTGAATTTTCTGGAAGGGAGTAGATCTGAACTTGGATCTCCCTCTTTCTAGTCCTGAACCTTAACCATTAGAACAGTGGCTTTCTATTAAAGGAAGTGGAAAGAATTCCAAAAGCCACATTGGATCAGATTGGGGCTGTGGACAATCCTCAAATGGTCGGGTCACATGATTCAGAAAACAACATATACAGCCTGCCTTGTTTTTCTCAGTACACTTTTTGCACATACAAATACATAGGAAATAAAGGGGAAAAGCAGAAATTCCACATTTACAAAGCACAACATGCCTCTTAATTACACCTAAGAAAATACAGAATCCTCTTATGGCTACTATATTATGGGATTGGAAATAATTCCAGAAGCTGTGCTTTGCGTGCTTTCCCAGCCTTATTTATAACAATTTTGATTTATCTTTTAACAATAACAAAAAAGCAATTGCACCAGTTAACAAAAAATAACCTTAGCCAAGAACATACCTCTTTCACGGTCTAAGAAATTCCACACAATACATTACTATGTGGTCTTGGAAACCTTTATATTCAAAACTTTGCTATATTTTATGACTTTTCACTGGAAGCATTCATAACACTTAAAAAATAGACAAGTAATACAAAGGCAAGAATCACTGGAGAAATTTTGATGCCTGGAAAAATCGAAGTCAAGTCAAAATACAGACCTATAGAAGAGAAAGTAGATGCAGTAGATACTATCACCTAAGTGTATGCTTACAAGAACTCAAAGCGGCCATCACAACTGTCCATTGAAATTATGGTGATTGGGTCATGAAGAACATTTGAATAGCAACATAATCAGATTGCTTTACCTACCTTGATAGGTCTTAGTTGTGTTGAAAATGCAGCTTTTAGAATTCTTAGTCAGAGTGGCCATTGAATCCCTCAACTGATTTGTACTAGGAAGGCAAAACCATTCCTTTCCTGACTTTCTGAATAATGACCAGTCCTGGTCTTCCTTCCTTAGGTATCAGAATATCTGTCTATCCCTATTATATGTGTGGCTAGATATTTTTTGCTTCTCCATCTACTCTCCAGTCCCTATTTCCTATTTGTTCTATGGGTAGATACAGTGGTGGGACTGAAATAATTTAGCAACTGGTTCATCCAGGGCCAGGTTGGCTGTCATGGGAGGTGTGGCCCAACCTGAACCTGGGCAAACTGGTTGTTAAATTACCCATCTCTGCTATTGAAGTGGATCCTACACGCTGTGCTGAATGGAGAATCAGGAAATGGAGTGACCGGCACAAAGGAAGGAGGAGGAGTAGGGAGAAGAAAGAGGGAAAATGGGCTTCTCCTTTCCTCATGGCAGCTGCTCCATTGCTCGTTTCTCCATTGCAGTGCGATGCAGTATCCAGGATCCACTTTGATAGCGGGGGTGGGTAATTTAGCAGCCAGTTTGCCTGAACCCATGCAAACAGGGTGAATCCCACCACTGGGTAGATATTATACCCCTTTCTCTTTTTCTGCCAATCCATCTCTGTCTCTATATCTCCATGCCTGTTGTGTCTAACCCATCTTCTCTTCTTTCCCTTGCTACCATTTTTTTTTTAATCCCTTGTGTGTTTACAAATCTCTTGCCCTTTTTCTCTCTAGGCATCTAAAAAGTGAATGAGAGAGATAAACAAGGTTTTCCCAATGTTTTGATGTAAGGCGCATCTCCTACTTACAACACTCAGTTTTTAATTAGCTCCATCCCCACTCTTGCAAACTGCATACATAATTCATTTAAAAATACTAAATGTTCCTGAAGCAGAACCTCAAGACAATAGCAGGAAGAATTCAAAGGCCAAAATGTGATGCAAGAATCAGCTTGAAATCAATCATAGTATGTCTTGCCCAACCTTTCAACACCACCAGAAGCCAATGATATGCACTATGAGATGAAGTCCAGCATGACCTATGCCAATAGATCTTGCAATAGGCCCAAACTATATTATTATTACCAACACCCAAAAGCGTTGATACACCTTCAAAAACAGATGCTAACTTTCCTTCTGATTTTTACAGAATATTCCCAATAAATCAACGGTTTGCTTTAATAAGCCTAAAACAATAGACATTATCTCATTAGGACATTAAAGGCCTCAGTGGCGCAGTGATTAGAGTGCAGTACTGCAGGTTACTTCTTTTGACTGCCGGCTGCCTGCAATTTGGCAGTTTAAATCTCACCAGGCTCAAGGTTGACGCAGCCTTCCATCCTTCCGAGGTCAGTAAGATGAGGACCCAGATTGTTGGGGGCAATAGGCTGACTCTGAAAATTGCTTAGAGAGGGCTGTAAAGCACTATAAAGCAGTATATAAGTCTAAGTACTGTTGGTATTGCTGTTGCTAATGTTATATGTGAGGCACATACTATTCATGCCATTGGCTTGGTGAGCTCAGTTGTTTACATGTGAACTACTGCATTTACACTCTTATGTTCTGTTGATGTTGAGATTTAGGATGCCTTTAAAAATAAAGTCATCTTCATCTTCAGAAGCATTCTAAAATCTGCACAACCAACATAATAGAAGAGTACGTACAGAATTGACTGATTGGGTGTTGGCTCTTCTGAAGCATGAATACATTTTTTAAAAGCTAAGATTAAATGCCCTATATTGTGTTGATTGACTTGCCAAGCTTTCATTGTTTACTGCATTTTGAATTATCTTGTGACATGCTGTTTGTAGAGATTTTGGAGTGCATTTAAAAATGAAGCCTCTTTCATCCACTGTTCATGCTCTTGTGCACTTCTGATGTGGTCCATAATGAAAGTTGTTGCAAAGACATGTTTGAATGTGTTGGTTTAGCTTGCAGAATTCTTCTAACACTAGGGAACTTCAAGTATAACAGTTTTGGGGAAGTGGGTGTTGCCAAGCAATGAAGAGTGCATAATTCATTATTGTTGTTTTGTTCTTAGTTATAAATGTAGGCTGTCAGGGTACGTAGTCAGACATGGAGGCTTTTTGGTTTTTCAGCTAGATTTCCAGTGTAGGGAACTAACACTTCTTGTTAGTTACTTCTTTAGCTAATGTCCTTATTCCAGCAAAAAAAAAATGTTGAGAAAGTGGTCAGGCTGCACATTCACGGGCGTCTGAAAGAACCCCTTAGATCTTTTATAGTTAGGTTTTAGGCCTGAGGACAATCCTGAGACAGCAATGATCATGCTTACTGATAAGCTAAAGCAGGCTCACGATAAGAGTTGTGCATCCATTCTGATCTTCTATGATCTTTTGAGGATTGTTGATATTATCAATCACAATATCCTTCTTGATTGGTTAGTGGGATTTGGAACTTGAATTTGATCTGATGGGGCTCAAGGTTGACGCAGCCTTTTGAGAGTGATAAAATGTGGACCCAGATTGTTGCGAGGTGGGGTGGGGAGGGCAATATGCTGACATTGTAAACTACCCAGAGAGTCATTATGGGGCAGTATATAATTCTAAATGCTATTGCTATTACTTTCTCAGCGAGCTTGTGGGTGCAATTCAAACTGCTGATTGTCCCCTGCATAGCCTTTCACAGGCCTGGCTATTTGCAAAACCATCTGTCTCTGATTTCCTCTGTTCATTTAATAACGTATAGGGTTGAAATGTCTAAGGTTCCATTATTCAAGCAGTGTCAACTATTGGGGCTGGAAATGTGCTTCTCAATCACCTCACCAACCAACAGCATTCCTCCTAAGGTCCAATGTTGCCTGCTATTCAAAAAGCTTTTAAGACTGGTTATTTTTCTGGAGACATCTGTTTTGTTTGAATGTATGCACTGTTCTTAACATGATCTGTTTTAATATTTTGGTTTAATAGGTGTTGTTTGTTTCCTTCTTAGCTATCCTGAATTGCATGGCAAGCAAGTATAGACTAAAATTATTATCATAATTGATATACTATTATATTTTTATTGTCATTTATTTATTTATGTTCCAGCATAACTCTGGACCGTCCAGAGCAATTCCAACCAAACTTGGTATGCAGATAACTTACCCTCTGGAAACAAATGCTGTGAGGGTAAGACATCCCTAACATCCCGTGGGGGTGTGTGTGCCTTAAAATGGCTTTTGCCATGGTAACAGTTTTACAGAGCTCCCTCTTGTGGAGGAATAGAAGAATGGTGATGCTGCGTGACAGACAGTACAACAGTGTGAGTCCCGACTACAGGATTTTCCTGTCTAATACAGGATTGGAATAAATAAATACCTGGGCAATGCCGGGTTATCGGCTAGTAGCAAATAAAATAAACACATTGATGGCAGATGATGGTCAACCTGCCCTGAAACACTTAAACTGCTGGCTGAAAGTGCAAGAGAGTCACAGATTAAAGTGGTATTTTAAAAGAACATTTTAAAAAGAAACCTGATTTAAGTGCTTTGGCTGGGACTAAATTTAAGTGATGTACTCTCTGGGTTCTTGAAAGAAATGCAGAAATTAATATATTCTTTAAAAATAACAGCATCAAAGCCAGTCCACATTCTTTTTAGTTGCTATCCTCCCCATGGAAAAAAAAATATCTGGGTGCTGCAGCTGCTATAGGAAACAATGCATTGCTTTCATATTTTTACAGGATATTTTAATGGATTCAAAAATGTTTTTAGCAATAGCAATAGCTCCTAAACTTATATACTGCTTCACGGTGCTTTACAGCCCTCTCTAAGTGATTTATAAGGTCAGCATATTGCCACCCAATAATCTGGGTCCTCATTTTACCACCCCAGAAGGATGGAAGGCTGAGTCAACCTTGAGCCAGCAAGAATTAACTTGTCAAAATGCAGGCAGCCAGCAGTCAACAGAAGTAGTCAGCAGTACTGCATTCTAACCACTGCGCCACCATGATTTATTCCAAAAATAACCTGTTGCATTATTTTTTCTGATATTTGTTAACTGGTGGCAGTCAGCATGGGCTATAATTTTTCACCCTGAAGGCAATGGGGTAAAAGCAAGGCATCCAGTTGACTTATTCTCAGTTTCTGTAGTTTCGTAGACCAGATCCCTTAACAGAACAGATTAACAGAGTTGGAATTGACTTTATAAGTCATCTAGTCCAACCCCCCACCCAAGCAGGAGACCCAACATCATTTCTGACAGATGACAGTCTAGTCTCTTGAAAGCTTCCAGAACTTCTGAGGGCAAGCTGTTCCACTGATTGATTGTTCTCACTGTCAGAAAATTTCTCCTTATTTCCAGGTTAAATCTCTCCTTGATCAGTTTCCATCCATTATTCTTTGTCTGGCCTTCAGGTGCTTTGGAAAATAGGCTGATCCCCTCCTCTTGAGTTTTGCTCTGTCAGAACATGGAACAACGAATCTGAACTTTATTCTGTCAAAATATAAATAACTCAGACTATTCCAATGGAATTTCCAAACAGAGCTACTGTATTTTATTCCACATCTGAAACAAACACATTTTCTTTTTATTGCATAAACCTATTTAGGCCAATATTTATTAATCTCATTTTTAATATCATAAAAGTACTAAGTGCTAATTTTGCATATTTGGTAATTGTAATGTACAACATGTTTCTGTAGTCATGACCATCTCCAGCCAATAAAATTATTCTTAAAGCAAAACTGCTGCCATAATTTTAAAACAAGTCACTAATAACCTGATTTGTTTACTTCCAACTTCATAGCAACACTTAAATAATGCATAGTTTTATTTATTTTTCCAGTATCTAATGATTACAGTTTTTCCTTTTGCCTTTAATGATTCTACAGGGTGTCTTATATGTTGCTTTATGAATAGTTTCCCAGTTTCATTTTCTAGCAGTAAATTAAAATGAAGTTTCCCATCTGCCCCAATGGACCAGATACATAATCAGTTCTCACCAAACATTTTGAAAATATTATTTAAAATTTTTAAATGGATAAACAGTGGGTGCTTTCAAGGTGGGAAAGGCAAAATCATTTTATAGAATAAATCATTAGGAAAGAAATTAAAGAATATTATATCCATATGAATTTCAGGTAAGAGAAATGAAAAAGAGCACTGCATTCTTAAACATCAATTAAGTCCTAATATGCAACAATTACAATTAATTGATTTTTATTTTTTGTTCTAGAAAATTATGACAAATTGTATTAACAGCAATTTGATTTTTTATAATTGACTCTGAACTTTCACCAGCCCAATTTGATAAATTTAAATCCTTCTAAATATGGTTTAAAAAGTAAAGAGGGAAGGAATCTAGTTCATTGCAAAGATTTGAGGAACAGATTCCTTTAGTTTTGGATTAAATTTAAAAAGACACAAATCAGGTTAGGAATACCCAGACTGGAAAACTAATTCAAAGACAAAAAGAACCAACACATAAAATACAATATGACACTTATAAAAATTAATCTTAGAAAACTGGAATTTTTTAGTTTTTCTGAGCTACATGGGACCAAATAATCATCCCTGAAAGATTAACTGGTCTAAAAGGTCTGCAAAAAAAATCATATTTAAAATAGCAAAAATTGAAAGGGAAAATGAAATCTAGAATTCTAACAAATCCCATAATCAAAATCTACTAGTAAAAATATTAAATAAATATAAAAATCACACCTGAAAAAAGAAAGGAGAGGAAAAGATCCCAACCCTTGGGTACAATTGCCCCCAATGGAATGGGACAACTCATCGTGGCCAACTTGGCATAGACAACTTGACATGCCAACTTGGCATGGTCAATTCGCTGCAGGACAACTCACAAGTCACCACAGGACAACTTGACATGGGACAATTCCATGTGGGATAATTCAACATGATAAATATTATCTGCCACTGTTTCTTTGACACTGTTTTTTTCCACTGACAAAAATGGAAATAATGTTAAAGAAACAGTGGCAGATAACATTGATTGTGTTGAGTTATTCTGCATGGAGTTGTGTTATTCTGTATAGTGAGTTGATTGTGGTGAGATGGCAATGGTGAGTTGGCCCAATGAGTTGTCCGAGACTTGCCCCCAAAGGGGGTCTTGACTATCCGTAGACCCTGGCTTAAAGAAATAGGGGCTGAGTCTCAACCTGAATAGGAAACTGCTCAGTTTCAGAGACACAAACCTATTCAGAGCAGTTTCTATCCCTCCCTACAAACACATAAATACACATACCCTACATTTCAGCTCCTTAGCATCTTTCACTTGCCTTATATAGCAGGCTGGTTGTGGTCCATTTCTCATGCAGCCTGTTGGTTTGACTAGATTTAGGTTTATAGAATAGTCTTTTCTAAACCCAGACACATTTCCCATCTCCCTAGCTTCAACATCTGCACATATTATCAATAGCTTTTGAACTACAGACTCTCTTTGGTTCCATGTTGCTTAAAAAAAAGAGTGGACTTACACATGTCAAAATATGTGGGACAATTCTATTTTGTAATGAAGCATTTATTTTTTTTTCCTCTTAAAGTCATTTTCAAATTACACACAGTTTAGCCTGCTGGTTGCCTGTCATGGCTCAAAATTTGAGATACCATGTATCTAACAAAAGTCACATTTGTTTGTGAAATTGTTTGCCCTGAAACTCTGTTCCAGAAAGCTTTTGTTACAAGGAAACTATTCTTTTAATTCCAGCTTGCTGTTTTGAGTCAGGTACTCCAATCACACAATTACGTACTTCATGGAATATGAAAGTTTTCATTAGTGTTCGATTTTAAAAGTCTCTTTCAGCATGTTGCTTCAATTCCATTAATTGTATTTCCATGTAAACATTTTCTCCAGGGACTTACTAGAGCATATTTGTTTTACAAATAATGGAGTTCAATTATCTGGGATTTATTCATAGATTTTTACAAAGATCTCACTTACTTTGCTCTGAATCTGCATGATTTCCTGAAATCTGGTCTCACTTTGAATTGCTGTTTTGGTGAAATCCTCAACTAGTTATTAATAAATTATTTTTTAATGAAAGAAAATGTTTGTGGGCTCTGTATACTTTTTACAGCCCCCCCCACCCCGATTGGCAAGGAAATCAACTGTAATGTCAATAAGATTATAACTATGTTAGAATTAATCAAAGGAAGTAGTTTGAGATGAGCTAATAACCAGCATCAAAAGTTGCCAGAACCTGTGGGTTGAATCCAAAAGTCAAATAAAGGAATAACCAGGAAATGGAATTGATCAGAAAACTGGGGGCCAAAATATAGTGGAACACAGAGTAGCTTAGGATGACAAGGTCAATTAGAACAGCAAACTCTCTTTTGTTCATCTCCACACCACCACCATCACCAAAAAACCCCCAAGATATGATTCTGCGCAGTTCGGAGAACCAGCAAATCATGCCCCTGGCAAATCATGCCCTTCTCCACTCACCCAGTCAGTCCTTATCATGCATGAATGACTGCATTCTTCCTGCCCAGTTTCTCCTAAAGGTATTTCTTTTTTTTCCTCCTGACGATCANGAAGAAGAAGAAGAAGAAGAAGAAGAAGAAGAAGAAGAAGAAGAAGAAGAAGAAGAAGAAGAAGAAGCAACAGCAGCCACATGGCCATGCCCACCTAACCACTCCCACCTAGCCACGTCCACAGAACAGGTAGTAAAAATATTTGCATCCCACCCCTGCTTAAAATTACCAAGTTTGGAAACCTCTGACTTAAATGAAATTTTGCATACATATTATGGAAAGGAAAGGAAAGGAAGCCTGGCTAAACAGATAAATGTAAAGTCTGGACCTATCACCAAAAGAAAACCTTGAACAAGAGTGACAGTGATGAAGCTGATCAATTTGACATTGGAAAAACTCAAAAGCCTTTTCTTGCTGAAAGGCTTCAATTGCATAAAAGCCTAGTTGAAGAATTTACATCTGAAGGGGAAAGCAGCCACGTGTGACACACATTTCTGTGGCTTCTGACTGTATGGGTGTACAATGACCAGTTTAAGGGCACCACCATTTAACTTGTTCTTTGCACAATGAACTTTTAATAGGATCAGAATAAATGGACAGGATGGGGGAGGAAGAAAGAGGTAATCAGATGTATCAGACATGCACCAGTAAAAAGAAAATAGAAGAAAATCCTCCTTTGTGAGATGATTTTTTTTAAAGGGATTTCAAACAATGTCTTTGCCTTTACAGAAGGTGCTTTACCTCTTTGTTTACAAGCAAAGTCAAACATTAGTGAAAGATGGATGCATTTCAGATTGTATTATTTTGAAAGGGCCATTATTTTATTTTCTATTTCACAGAATACAAAATAGAACAGAACATTTCTGTATATATAATCAGGGGAAACAACTTCTTCAAAAAAATCACGTGAGGCTGTCCTTTGTTTTCTGCATTAACTGCTAACCCATGAAGTTCAGCTGCATAATTTCAAAAGGAAGCATTGTGCATATAAAATAAATGCTGTCAGATGAATCCACAGTCTTGAAGAAAATGAGAGTGAATTGCCAAAGGAAACCTCATTTGACAAGCCACCTTCTTGTTAGCAAGTGTTACAATGAGAGAAATGACTGATCAATTTTACTTTGCTGGGAAATATAATCTTAGAGCACACACATATATAGAGACATGGCAATAAAGATGATGAATGCATGAAACTTTTCTGTTGCATTATGGAAATGTGTGTGCACAAGAGGAGTCCTGCCTGTCTTATCACCACATGTCATCCAGAGCTCAATGTTCAAAGGTAACAAGTCATGTCATGTCAAGCTTCTGCCTGACAGGCTATACTAGAATCAATTAAACAGTCATACAGGAATCTGGGAATTTTATTACAGAAAAGCAGAGAAGCCATCACAAAAGACTACTAGCAACTGCTTTATATCAAATGCAAACATCATTTCTAATAATTAATGCTCAAAGCTCCTGTGCTTATTTCTCCTGCCCACTCTGTTCATAATGCTAAAAATAAATCTATTTGGGTAAAGAAAAGTCTATTTATTTTTAACCATCACTGCATGAGAACTAATTTTCACCTGTAGAGTCTTACATTAACAGGAGTCAACTGAGTTAAATCTGTACACAATCTAATACTTCCTTTCCCAATCGTGAAAGAAAGAAAAAAATCAAACTATTCCCTATTATTCCAAACTAAAATCTGAGCCCTAATGGATTAGAAGGAAAGGCAAATAGGAAACTGAGAGAAAATTCTGGCTGGGAATTATGAAGATGGTACTCTAATCCACATGATGGGAAAGTATACATCCTATTAATGTAGGACTCTACAGGTGAAAATTAGTTCTCATATAGTGATGGTTAAAAATAAATAAATTTAGCCATTGTCAAAACAATCATCAGATATTAATTTGCTTTCTTTACCCAAATAGATTTATTTTTAGCATTTTACACAGAGTGGGCAGAAGAAATAAACACAAGAGCTTTGAGCATTAATTGCTAGAAACGATGTTTGTGTTTGATATGCAATAGTTGCTAATATTCTTTTGTGATGGCTTCTCTGCTTACTGTATCATATGAGTGGAAGGCTGATTCTTGGCTTCAATCCATTCAGTATAATAAACTAAACTTCCTAGCAGAGACAATTGAATGAGAGCTATCCACCAGTTATGTTGATGGGTTATTCTTGAAGACAACTTGAAGTTTCAGCTTATGTTGAATGTAGTTGCTTTGGTCATAATTGGGACTATCATTTTATTCCAAAATTAAAAGACTTCTGCTGGTTGCCTATATCCTCACAGGCCAAATTGGTGCTTCTTATGAAAGACATAACTATCTCCAGAACCAGCTCTCTTTATGCTGGCAAGCCTCAGAGGAGGCTCTTTTTCAAGTATTCCTATTATATAATGTGTCAACAGAAAAGAAAGAACCATCTCTGTAGCAGTACTTTTGCTACAGAAGAGGTTCTCTGTAGATGTCCAAGTGGTAAAATGTGTACGGAAATAGTTTCAAACTTATTTGTTCAACTCAAGCATTTTAAATTGGATCAGTAACCAGCTGACTTTCCCATCTCCTTTTCCATTTTTTTCTCCCATGTAATTGATGCTCTATTTTTGCTTTATAAATGAGATTTTTAAATGTATCTGTGTGTGTGCGTGTGTAGTATTTTGGTATTATAGCAGGAAAGAAGTTATTTAAATATGTTTGCTATTTAGCAAGCTTAAAAGTAGTTCAACAGATTTTTTTTTCTTGTATGTAATTCTAAAACAGAATACTGAGAATTTTACAGGAAAAAAAAGTGAAATAATGTGGAGGAATCCATTTAGAAATGTGCGACTCTGTGTATGTGTATGCCCTTTGTGACTTGTTATAACTCTTGCTTCCATTTGAATTATCACAGATCTCCCAAGTGTGATAATAGATAAAATAATTTAGTGGCTTTGTGGTAGACCATTAGCCTGCACAAGAACTTCTTAAATTTTCATTACCAGTAATGATGGGTCACATCTGACTTGATTTGGTTTCATATATATGGAATAATAATTGTATCCTAAAGCAGGAAGCAGCTCTGAATTTTAAAGGTTATGTTTAACAGTGTACAATCTATTTTAATAAGGGCCGAATCCGTGTCTTGCAAGTCACAAACAAGTTGTGCTGTTTCCATGGAAACAGAAGGTGGTACTATTAAAAGAGAATACACCATTCAGTATTGCTTCTCTTTAGGGGATCCTCATTTGCAGCCAGCTTCAAACAAATGGTACACAAGGATTATACCACCCAGTATTAAAAATTATTCAATATGCTTGTTTAAGACTTTTTTAACTGACAATCATAAGGAAACACTGAGAGATTAGTAGGAGAGAGTAGGAGAATAAACATATATTTTTGCGCTACATCTGAGTAGCTGTGTAAAATGATTTTTTAAAAGCTATTTCCAATTCATTTGTTTCCTAGACCAACAGCCTCTTAATTCTTTCCCATTATATGTTTGAGCAAGCTTTCTCTTTCATTACCTTTGATATCAAGTCAATTGACATACACCTATAGATCCAAACCGAAAAATTTGACAAGATATAGAGATAATATGACAATTTCTTTTTGAGTATGTTGTCTATATTCCTACTGTCAAGATCCACTAGTGCATGGAGAATGATGTAATTGAAACAAGTTTTGCTATCTACAATATTATCTCTTCACTGAGTCCTCTCATCTCCAACATAACCAGTTCCCTCTTTAAAAACTCAGCAGTCAGATTCATTTCTCCATCAAATGACTTTTCAGATTCTTAGATAGATGTGAGTTTATTCTGACAGCCATGCTATATTGCATGCATATGTCTGAGTTTTCTGATCTGTTCATCTGAATTCATGGTTCTAAGCAAAGGCAATACATTTCTGAACTCAACCCTATTTCAATTTGATTATTATTAAATTTATGATTTTATGATCAGCATTTTTAAACAAAATCAGTGGGAGCATATTTCAGAGTTTCTGGATGAAAGCAACTTGGTAGGAGCCAATGTGCAGTGGCAAACTATCAGTTTGACTGTAGAAAGTCAGCATGCAACATCTTCAGGTAAGTGAAGATGAAGATTTGCTGGCTGGAGAATTCTGGGGGTTGAAGTCCATATATCTTCAACTTGCCAAGTTGAACTGGCTATTCTGTTTGTTGAAAAATCATCATGGATATTTTATATTTGAAATGTATGGCAATTCTCATACAAATATAAAAATGTCTCCTAGCAAAAATAGAAAATAGAATAATTAGGTCATATATCTCTGAATTTTTGATGAGATAGTATTGAGCTGCAGATATTCCCTCCTGTTATTTTTATATTTGTATGAAACCATATGACAAACCCACTTTTATTTCTATTTCAGTAACTCTGGGACTCATATTGCTGGCAGAAACTCCATTACACAGCTACTATTAATAACAGTTAACATCTTTAAATGTGCACAAATCTAATTACTGAGTGAACTGTAATGTTCCTGCCAACACTCACTCTCTTAAACACACACACATAAAAACAGAGAGAGAGAGAGAGTGAAAGACAGACACAGAAAGAAATTCCTTCTGTTCTTTCAGCAAAAGAGCAACTTCTCCTTTCTTCCTCTTTATCAAGCCAAATTTTGCTTGTACTATTTTTCAAGAAAACTTTCAGCTTTATAAATTTCCATTGAAAGGGAAATCCAGACCATTCAATATCTAAACAATGTTTCCAGCAGAAAGCCGATGTTTGGTAGCTCCTCTTACTCAATTCTACAGGGAAATCATGAATTTTGAATCGTCTAGTCCATGGCTGTCAAACTCATGTCGTCACGGCACCGTCATGTTGCATATCAGGACTTTTTTCCCATTTGCTAAACTGTGTGGGAGCGTGGCCAGCATGTGATGCATCTGGCCCATGGACCAGGAGTTTGATAACCCTACTCTAATCAATGAAAGGAAGGGTTACTGAGAAACAACAGTAGAAATGTATTCACAGGAAACATAAAGATGGTAGCTCTAGAACAGTATTTCTCAACTTTGGTAATTAAAGATGTGTGGCCTTCAATTCCTGGTATACTGGTTAGGAAGGCCACATGTTGCCAAGTCTGAGAAATACTGCTCTAAATAACTGTCAGGACTAAGCCAAATAAAAGATAATTATACTATTTTTCATAACTTGATAATATAGACAAAGAAGTACTTCCTTGAAAGAAAGGAACGAGAAAAACATAGTGAAAACTAAACTGAGAAGATTGTCAAACACATAAAATATAGCCTAAATGTTTGAACTAGCTTACAAGGTTCTAATTTTAAAGCCTAACAATAGAAAAGAGAGACTGTATCCCATGGATTTCAAGAAATCTGCTTCATTATAATATAAGCGCTCTTTCCGAACAATTGGATTTAACTGAGACACTGAGCCAAATCCACTGCCAGACATTTTTTTTTTTTTTAATAAGAACATGTTTCCATGTTATAGCTATTCTTCCATCCTGTGTCTGGTCAACTGGGGTGATAAGACAATTTTCTTGGAGAAAGTTAGGCTGCTGTACTTACTCGTGAAAGAAGAAAGTTTCAAAATGAACTTGGTTTAAAGAATCTGATTTTTGCTATTTTAGAAAATGTGGATAAGATAATCAGAGTTCCTGTGAAGTATGACTTGAAGGCGGCTCATATTGGCAAGCTGACTTTGTTGGACAGCTTTCTTATTTTCATGGAGCTTCAGAAACATTTGCTGGGTGTAATGAAATATTTTGAGTACAGACCATCTGTTGTCCATGGAATTTTCCTTTTTATATTTAAATCATTTTAAACTACAAGTTGTTTAGTTGCATCACATGCTACTGTGATTTTAATTTTCTACTAGCCTTAGGGAAAATCGAAACAGCCTGTCAATAGGTTTTTTTATGTAATAGAGATTTTCCTAGCAGATTTATTAATATTGTAACAGCTTTGTGACCAGATTAGAAATAGGGATAATCTGATATAAGTTACAGATCTAAATAACACAGGGTGATTTCATTTAGGGGAGTAATAAAAGTTTTTATTCTTTTTTTTAAAGCCTTTTTGACAATTTCTGTAACAGTAGATAAAAAAGTTCCTCAAAAAACAACAACCCCAAACCCTCAATTCTTTCAGCTTTCCAGAAAATATGGATTTTCTGTATAAATGGCAGATTGCAGCATGTTCTATTATATGTCACATTTTCCCACTAAATAGCAATTATTAAATTTAAATGTGCATTCTTGGATATTATTTACTGTTGTAATGTCTTCACAACACTAAGACTGCTATCCTGTTATGAATGTTAACTTAAGACCAAATATGATTCAGCTTAATGAGAATTATGTCTGAATAGTTTCACTGGTTCATCCAGGACATAACTTTTTCAGAACATTGAGTAGTATGATGATGATGATGATGACAGTGATGATGACAGTGACGATGACGGCGATGACAATGGCAGTCTGTTTGGTCTAGTGATTAAGGCACCAGACTAGAAAGCAGGAGACTGTGAGTTTAAGTTCCCCCTTAAACATGAAAGTCAGCTGTATTACTTTGGATCAGTCACTCTTTTTCAGCCAAATCCAGCTCAAAGTTGTTGTGGGAAAAATAGGAGCAAGAAGTATTGTGTGTATGTTCCCTACCTTGAATTATTTGTAATAATAATAAAGGTGGGAAAGAGTAAATAAATAAGTATAAAACAATGAGTTGATATTGTGTGTGTCTTGTTTCTTCTTTTCATTTTGCAAGCAACTTTATTCAATATGCAGCATGGAAGAAATTCTTATTAAAGGTGGAATGAACTGTATTAGCCATACAATCCCCAAGCAGAGATTTTACAAGGTCAACTGTCAGTTTTCCAAGTGATGAAATCCATTTAAAAAGAAAAGTAAAAATATGTAATGTAACTGTAATTGAGACTGTGAAATCGATGCACAAAAAAATTTGTAAACCAACCGACACACAGTTTGTACACTTATGGAAGAAAGTTGATGTTTTTATGTTTTGTTTGTTTTTGTTTGTCCTTAAAAATCAATAAAACTTAAAACCGCGGCGCCCCAAAAAATTCACAGCCAAAGTAAAAAGTCCATCTTTTCAAAAAGAATTTCTTTTATTAGAAAAGCCAGCAAATTGGCAAAGTCTGAGGTAATGTCCAGACGCTGACGCAACTCACAAAACGTTACCGACCCAAATATTACAAGTTAGGAAAACAGACCCCAATAAGTCATATTCTCCAGATTAAGAAGTATTCAAGTTTGCTTGACCTATCATAAATCTCGCACCTCAAGGGGCCCCGAAGCAAAGGGACAGCTCTTTCCATGGAAGAAAAATCAACCAGTCAAAACACTCTGCTTTATCTCCAATCACTCCTCCCTCTTAGGAATGTGTCATAGCTCGAAACCTTCCCCATGAGTTTACTAGCGTCTACCATGACCGAGAAAGTCAGACCCCAAAGAATCATATACCTAAAGAACCTATAATCGTGAAGATGAGCGTCAGGACTCTATGACTGCCAACTTGCAGGCTTGACACAAGCAGATGTTTCAATCAATGGTGGCCAGAACTGCAGTCTAAATGCCACTCTCGTTTGCGCCTTCTACCAAGTTGTTAGGATACAGCCAAACTCTATTAGAGTGCCGCTTGTGCCTGTTAGTATTTGATCAATATTGTAGATCGCGCTTAGCCTTAGCCCGTGGGGATCATTGTTAGAGAAGCATGGAAAAAAACTCGCCCACTAAAACCAAAACATGACAATAAGAAAAACACTTAAAAAAAAACCCACCTCTTCTGGTCTTGCTCCAAGCTTTCAAATGGATCACATTTGCAAATTCCACCCCCCCCCCAAAAATATTATTTGCTTGACTACCTGAACAGTTATTTTTATCAAGCAAAATGAAATATATGAATCCTAATTGCAGCTCCAATGTTTTAGCAGTAAACTCTTGGTCTTTATACCATTCTTATTGACTATATGATAGTTCAGATAATATCTTATTGGCTTGCTTCACAAATTGATAAATCTGTATTGATTAGGAGACAATCAGAAATATAACAAGCACAGTAGTATGTTATGTCTGTAAGAAATTCTGCTTTAATTTTAGTTTAGTACAGTCTGAATCAAATGATTATTTTGGACAGTAACATCATGATTTTCCCCTTCTGTTTCTATTTCCATTTTGCCTTTAGGTTTTATTAACAACCCAGTTTATTAAATAACTTTTGACATGACCTAGGCTCTTCTGCCCTGGCTGGTGTGCATTGCTCAGATTTCTAGTCTAGCATAATATATCAAGAGAGCTAATTCTAAATCCAGAATGGGCATTTTGAATCCTCTTAGAGCAGTGTTTCGTTGGACTTTACGCTGGTTGCGGATTCTGGATGCAGAATTGTCTGGATCCAGACAATTTCAAACTGCCAAATTAAGAAAGATTGCTCTAGAGAGGGACATTGTGAAGGACACCTCTTGCTCACTGTCACCTTCAATGAGACACTCACTCACCCTATCACAAAGAAGTCCATTGAAATTGAAGAAAGCAAAGCATCTATGTTAATTAGTCTGGTTTTTCCCCCCACCCTCCATCCTCAGGGTTCCCTGATGAGCCTCAATCCTTTGAACAATTTTCATGTAAAAATGTACTGCACAGTACAGTCACGAACACAATGATTTTTCAGCTCCTGCAATTGGTGCAATCCAGCACAATTTTACGATGAGCTGTAGCTAAGAGGTCAAATGTCTTTTAGCTTTTAAGAAGATCAAGTTCATCTTTTCTGATTCTCGTGCTTGGTTGATGTAAAAGCATTCTGGGCAGCCTTGCCTGGTTTCCTGTCATTTGTAGTTAGGTTAATCTCTTTCAGAAGTCAAGCCAGTGATGGGATTCAAAAACTTTTACCACCGGTTCAGTGGGCGTGGCTTGGTGGGTGTGCTTTGCGCAGGGACAGCGGTGTTCCAATTCACCTCCTGAAAGCCTAAACTCTCTCGTCACTTCAGCAGTTGCCACGCGGCACTCTTCTTTCATAGATTAACAGAGTTGGAGGTCATCTAGTCCAACCAGCTGCTCCAGCAGGAGAGTCTATTCCAAATATTAGCCTCTACCTAGGATCAAACTCACAGCCTCCTGATTGTGAGGCAAGATCTCCATCTCTAGGCCACCGGAGCTTGTACTTCAAAAGCAGAAGATAGAGGTGAGTATGGGAGCCCGGGAGGGTACGTGCGCCCAACAGCAAAGTGGTGGAGAGAACTGGTTCAGTCTCCGCTACTCATTGCCGCTACTGGCTTGGCAGAACCGGGCAGAACCGGTAGCATACCACCATTGAGTCAAGCAATACTAAGAAGGACAAGATAGACAAAAGGAGGATTGTGTTGACCTTTTCAAACCTTTAATCAGATCTGTATTGGAATGAAGCATACTGAACAATTTTATTTTAGGAATGTGGAAAAGTTTGAAACATAGAAGCAATTACAAGACCATGTGATTTATTCAGTTTTCTTCGAATATTTTTTTTATCTTGAGCTATATCCATTAGAAGCCATCTGGTGTAAAAACAACCTCAAGGGACAATCTTGTTGGCACCCATATAAAATAGTACCTTGTATTGCTTTAAGCTTCAGTGAACAGAAAATTGAACATGCTAAAATAATACAGTTTGAAAAATGGTGATGGCTAACCTCTGCCTAGTGTCTCACAAAAATAGAATCTAAATGCACCAATGATTTACAAATATGTACAGTATATAATAGTTTGATATTAAGATTATCATTGTATTTTAATGAAAATTAGAAGAAATTACAAATAACTATATTAAACATTTATAAAATTCTAACTTAATGATCTTCTGAAAACTATTTTATATATTCATAAAAGGAAAGAGAATGCCCCTTTACTTATATAATTTTCCTTAGGTAATGAATCAGAGTTATCCTTATCCATACTTAGAAGTATGTTTTAAATCCATTTGATTTCAGTCAAATCTAGAGGAATTAAGTGGAGGAGACTGAAAAGCATTTATCATCAAACATGTTTGTGGGTGCCTCAGTTTACTTTCCAAGTCTCTCCACTCCTTGTCAATGTTTGGATTCATCTTGGTGAAATGTAGCTTTCTTTCCTAAACCAAGGAAGCTTTTCAATAGCTTGACAATATTTCAATATAGTGCCACAAAAAATGTGCATCAGTCTCTGATTTCAGAAATATCTCCAAAAAAAGCCAAGATTTTGCAGTGCTTTTCTCTGGAATTCAAAGAAAAACATCATGCCATTCTTCCATGTGAAGCTCTTGGGTGCCAATTTTCAGGAAAAAATGTTCTGGTTTTAACATAATTACTGTAAAACTCCAGACATGTAAATGAGGACACACTTTGTACATATAACTATTTCTTATTTTCTGCCTGAGGTAGAGATTGGGTTTATCCTGTTTCATACAGGGAAGACATTGTTTTTTCCCTCATAGAAAAATTAATTTCTATGTTTTTTCCCTCATAGAAAAATTAATACTGCATAAACTTTTTATATTGAAAACTGGTCATATTTATTTAAAAAATGAAATTGGAGAAGGAAAGGTCAGATCTTGCCTCAGGAGTGAGAGTAACAGTTTGAAACTTACAGCTAATGTATTTCTGGCTCTTTAGAAAGCTGGTGCCTGATGTGCATGCTACACTCGCATAATTCATCGACTCAGATCTGAAAATGTTGGTGTTAACAGTTCCATTTTAATGAACCTACTTCTTCATCTATGTCTGGTGAATTCTATCTTCAAATGAATGAAGGGAGGGAGGGAGGGTGAGAGAGACGCACAGCCAATTCAGGATGATATACCGATCAGGTTTTAAGCATCCTGGGGTTCTCTGTATGTGGAAAACAGTACAGTCCACCAGAAACTAAAGGGGATGTGCATGCATACAACTTGTACACCTCCAAGGATAACTCCATGGCTTGAAGGAAAAATTTTGTTGTCGCCATTAGCATACTTTACCAAATATTTCTTCCCAGTGCTTTGTACAGCCCTATTATTTGCTGTCCTGAAAAAAATAGAGCACATGGTGGCTAGAATCTGCTAAAATGAAAACTCTGCTTATCCAAGAAAATGATGGCTATTTTTTTTTTAAATGGGAGAAATCTACATCATAACCATCAAAAATTTGCAAAACCTGCAAAAATTTAGCAATTAGTGGCAAGAGCAACAAAATGCCTTGAATATTTTGAAAGGTAAAAAGAAAGATGTAGAGTCCTCATCAAGAAAAGACAGGAGCTTTACCAAGGAGGAATAACAGTGCTTGGCATTCTATCAAATCAAAACTAATCTTTGACTGTGAGTAATGAATAATTCCCAAAGGATTGGAATGTTTCTCATTGCTTCCTTTCATAGCTATTTTGTATTTAAATAGTTGGAGTTAGTTGTCAGAGAAAAGATGCTATATATATTTATTAGTGACTGGAAGCCTCTTATGGACTCTCTGTACAACAATGGGAAAAAAAAGAACTTGTGATTTGCCTACAAGAAAAAAGTGGTGGGATCACAAAATCACAAGTGGGGGGATCACGAAATAGCACAAAATAACACAAAATGAATGAGCTAAATGCTCTGGGATTTTAGATTCAAACAGATAAGCACAAGATCTATCAATTGTCAATAAGATAGTGAATTTGACAATACCTTGAGACAGTAGAATAGAAGAAAAAGAACTGCAGGAAATCACAAAATACAAAGACCTGCAAAAAGAAATGAGTGTGGCAAAGAAAGCAAAGACAACAATGACAACAACGACAACAACAATAATAATCAAGGATAGTACCAATAATAATAAGGGCCTTGGGTATTATCCCAAAACAATTGGAGCACCACTTGAACACCATTGGCACTGATAAATTCACTATCAGTCAATTGCAAAAGGGAACAGCTTTCATCCTTCGATGATATCTCTGGCCGATGGCTGCAAAACGTATGCATCAAGGACACAGTGGACGAGTAAAATTTTGGGGTAGCTCCATCCATTTTCATCCGCTCCAAAAATTTTCTCCCCCTTTTTATAGAAAATATTGGTTGTCCGCTAGGTGTCCTTCTACTTACTCTAGACATACTCCAGACATCCTAAA
>BHFT01048989.1:0-14253 GCA_004320025.1 Laticauda laticaudata
GACCTGCTTGCGAGCTGCTTCCCTTTATATCCGCGGGGCTGACGCAATGCATCCTCCCCGCATGTGCAGTGAACACTCTGCATCTGCTAGGCATCCGCTAGGCATCCGCTAGGCTTCCACTCTGCATCTGCTCCTTCCGCTGTGCGTCCACTTCGCTGTGTTCCCCAGGAAGCCCTGCGGATGTGCCATCCCCTCCCATCCGCTTCCATCCTCTAGGCTTCCGTGGAGCATCCGCTTTCCATCCTGGCTACGTCCTCCCCCTGTCCGTTCCTTTCCGTTGTTGTCCATTCTGGTTATGCAAATTTGGGGTACTTTTGAGAGCAGATAACAATGGATGGAACATCTTCTCGTCCGCTGTGTCCTTTTTACAAATGTTTTGCATCCGTCGGCCAATGTGACAGGCCCTTAAGATTGAAATTTCTTTGTATAAATTATAGAATGGAGTTCTTAAATCTTAACTTGAATCTCTATTTCAGGTTGTGTTCATTATTTTTTTAGATGTTAAGCAGGGATGGGCTTCAAAAAATTTAGCAACCAGTTCTCTGACTGGTTGCTGGGTGGGCGTGGCCATAGTGGGTGTGACCTAGTCAGCTTCCTGCACCATGGTGGGGGGGCATTTTCACCCCAGGGGGCTTCTGGAGGCCAGAAATGGGCCTGCTTCTGGCCTTCCAGAGCCTCCGGGAGACCTATTTCCCCCCTCCCCAGTTCTGGAGGCTTTCCTCAAGCCTCCAGGTGGCCTCTTTCCTCCCTTCCCAGCCTCTGGAGGCTCTCTGGAGGCTGGAAATGGGCTCATTTCTGGTCTTGTGGAACATCCTGGAGGCCTGTTTTTTGGCCTCCCCAAACCCTCCACACAGGCCCTGCACTTACCTGGGATCCAAAATGGGCTCCTGGGAGGAGAGGGGAGGACGGGACCAGCCAGTTGTTGCATGTAAAATTAACATTCGGTTTGCCCAAACTGGTGCAATCCAGTAGCAGCCCAACCCTGATGTTAAATTACTATTACAATTTATCATAATACAATGGAACTCTTGTTTACAGAGATATTAGACCTCTCTCTCTTTGTATTTGAGCAGTATTATCTTGGTTAGGCCAGAGAGTTATGTTGATTTTTGTCCTTTCAATATTTAAACTAAAATAAACAACAATCCTGGGTTACTGTATATAATTTATCATTATTATTTTGAATAAAGTTTGCTTTTGAAATTACTGAATAAAGAGAGGCAGAATTAATAACTAGTCACAGCTTTGATTGACCAAAGGATAGTGAAAAATCAGTATTATAGGTCAATTGGTGATGACCATAACATATGGAAGATGATGATTTGAAATGCAAGTGGATGAATTAGCAAAAGTAATGAAAAAAATATGGCACAATAGATATTAAACAAAGATGAAATGGAAGGATATAATAGATTTGCATTAAAACAAATTGGCCTTATGTACTGAAATTGGCAAATAACTGAACAGAAGGATGATGTGGGTTCATTGTGAATGAAAGAGGTAAAATGTATGTCAAATCGTATGAATCAGTATCATCTAGATTATTGTGCATGTGAAATTAGGAATGTATGGTGATAACAAAAGAACCAGGAATGTAAAGTGTTTTTTTTTCCCAAAAAAATGTATGACATTTGAAATAAATGGGATCTGGGGAAGAAGGTCCTGATATTAGGTGACATCAAAGGACCCGTGGGAACAAGACAAGAGAATATGACAAAAAAACTTTGGAGATCTAAGAATTAATTTGGTGAATATTGACTTAGAAATAACATGTATTTGTTTCAAATACATGGTTTAAACATAAGTCTATTTGTCAAGTACACATAAGAAAGAAAAAAATTTAAGTGATTTAAATTACTTAAATTGCTTATGATAAGCATTGCTTATCATAACCATTGCTTATGATAAGCAATTTAGACATTTAGTGATAAAAGATTCTCTGCATGGGACAGACATTAACTGGATAATATAAAGTATGAATCCTGGGGGAAAATGGACATGGAAAAAAGAAGTAAGTGAATGAAACTGGAGTGAAAGTACAACGATTTCATAGACAATCCCCATAGACATTTAAAAAATGAAAAGGATTTTATGGAGCTTTGAAGTGTTGTGTGGATGTGAAAGGATGATTTGCAAAAGCAGAAAGCTGTTAAAAGATATAGTAAATTGTGTTGGCATACAGTAAATCAGAATTAGATACATTTTATTTCCTTTTGGCTTATCTCATCCCTTTAATTTTCTCATTCTTTACAAAATATTGTTTATCCCAAAAGAGAATAGCAGGAATCACATTAAACTTCATTTCGTTTGTGGATCCAAATCCTGTGTTTTTTTGGCTGGATTGTTAGTGATCTTGAACTTAACTTGTTTCTGTTAAATGAATCCATTCATAATAGAATCACTATCATCCATAATCTGCTCGTGGATAAGCAAGTAAATCTGGCATGTACTATCAACAACTGTCTGAAAAAAAAATGGTAACATTGCCTTTTCAGAAATCTGCCTGATTGGGTTTTGGCACCTGTAACAACCAAAAAGCCAAGACTAGAGGGGAAGGTGATGTTCATCTAACATGACAGATTGTTTGTGAGAGGCACCATTCTTGCAGTGGCAAGATATAAATGCCTATGTGTTAAATTCAGCTTTATGGACAAGATGGGTATCCATCTGATATACTGGTCATACCTCTACCCAGCTGGATCCCTTGTTGGGTTCCTTAATTTGATCACCTAGGTTGAAAACCTCACACCTTTTGGTATTTGGTGGCTTCAATTTTCATGCCTTTAGGATTGAAACTGGAAAACCAGAATTCAACACAACATTGGCTTGTCCCAAGAAATCTCTGATCCAACATCTGCAGGTGGTCATACATTAATGTTACATTTTGGTAAGGTGGATGGCTAATAAATTTTACAAAGAAAAGAATGGAAGGAAGGGACGGAGGGAGGGAGGAAGGAAGGAAACAAACACTCTTGTCAGCCTCAGAGTATTTGTGTGATCATTTGAAAATAAAGGGCATTACATCTAATTTGTTGCCATAACCACTTCCCAGTCCAAGTAAGCTTAACTGCCCCTTGAAACCTCTGCAAGGTTGGACCATTTAGGATAGTCCATTAGGTATCTTATTAACTGGAGGATTTCCAGAAGGCACTTGGGCATTTTCTCAGTGACTTGACAGGCCATTTTAGATTTTGGCAACAGGAAGTGACCTGAGTCCTTGACTATGTTGCCCCTGAGCAACAATTCAGCATTTATCCCACAATGTGTATTGATTTACTGAACAACTGTGGAAAATGAAGTAACAGTAACAATGCCTAGAATAGCAATGGAGAAATCTAGAGCTGAACTTGACTTTAAATATTATTACTTACTAAATTTATATTTAATAAATGTTTTATTAATACTATTTAGGGCCTTTAAAAGATCAGAATAATCATAGGAACAGTTCTCAGTACGTACTTGCCTAATTGTTGGTGGTTTTTTTTTTTTTTTTGCAGTATGGNTTTTTTTTTTTTTTTTGGCAGTATGGTCTTTTTTGTTCTTGCTGTTCATAATGCTTCTATTTTTTCTCACTTTTTTCATGAGCCACCTGTTATCCTTTGGGATGGGGTGGATTGTAAATACTGTGAAATAAATATTAAGATTTGTTTATTAATCACATTTATATGACATCTTATTTCACAAATACAACTCTGGGTTACCATATATTATAATATGTATTTATATAATATAATATTTGATGTGATTGCCTATTTTTTTTTTGCTTAGAATGAAAAATTAATTTAACAGACAATTGGAGGAAAAGAGCATCTGAAAATTAAAATGGAATTTACATCAATTTAAATTGGCATCAATTTATGTCCTCTGCACAGATACATAATTATGTAAATGGCACCATTTTGATTAAAACATTAATTTGCTAAGTCAGAGGGTAGACAGCAGATGAAAATATCTACTATAAATTATCCAAAGTCTGCTAAAAGTAAGTTTTGTTAAACTAAGGATTTACTGTACTATTGTTAAGTACTATACGTGTACCAAATGAGATGTTCAAGTAAACAAGAATCATGCCAAAGTTTTTAAAAAATGACCTTTAATGAAAAATTTAGGGTAAAATCCTGAACTTTGGAAACTGTGATAGTTTTCCTCTCCTATTAATGAGTTCATTATGGCAGAATTTCTTTGAATATTTTGAATTTTTTCTTCCTGGGCTTTTGACAGCCTGGCGATAAACTACTAATGAACTCTTCTCCCATCTGTTGGTGCTTTATGTTACTTTCTCAACTTCCTCCCAATATCTCAGAAGTATAGGTTTTCCATTAATTTATATTTATTTCATCAAGCTTTACTGGATTTTTCTTATTTTAAAGCATTGAAATTCACTTTGCAATCCCCTGGATAGCAGGTGGGCTAAATATTTGAAATAAGCATGTGTAGTAGTAGTACAGAAAATAAAAAGAAACATTCTTTACAAAGGTTAGCTGTGAGAAAGATTTTTTAGAGAGACAGAACATAATCATGACTTTATATACATTCATAGAATGATTGTACATGGAGAATTGTATGGTTCTGACTATTTCATCTTTGAATTAATGACATAGATTCATTTAAGTGTTACTTAAAATAGCACATTTAAGGTTAGTCCAGTCCAAAGGATAGAATGTTCAGGCTAATGTTCTAGTTTTTCAGATTAAAGCAATGCCATTGGACATGGACTTCATTTTGCTGGGAAAAACAGCATTTATTCTACAAAGGTTTAGGATTTTGTTTTGTGTCTTAATCACAGTCTATCTTCATGTTGCATTATGTACTAGACTGATTGGTATCAAGGCCTTTCCATTCTTTTTAACCACTTTAGTCTCTACCATTTTATCTGAATTTCTTAATGAAAGAAAGAACCTCCAGAGAAAAACACATCATAAATGCATTAGCAAAAGCTTTAGAAGAACATATTAAAGCACTTCCATTAACATTTAAGTGCTTTCTTAGCTATGTGTATATGCACACGATTTTTTTTAACCCCCTGTAATTCTCCCTAAAGTTAAATTATACCAAAGGAGTGATCTGAAGCAATTTGGAAAGAATGTAAAATTCTTAGGAAATAAATACTGGTAGTAGGCAAAATTCGACTTGATATAAACTTTGCTCAGAATGCTAATTTTATCATTTATTCCTACTTTCATTTGTTCATTCATTTCATAACCTAAATATTATTCACAGGAGAGCCACTTTGCTGCAGTGGTTAAGGCACCAAGCTAGAAACAGGGAGACCATGTGTTCTAATGTTGCTTTAGGCACAAAGTTAACTGGCTGATCTTGAGCCAATCACTCTCTCTCAGCCCTAAGAAGAATGCGACCACAAAGCACTTAAGAACATGTAAGTATGATTAAATCTCTTTCTCTCTCCTTTATCACCAGAGAACCACCAGAAAAAAAAGCTTTGAGGTTCTTATCAATGTTGAAGATACTCAGCATTTGTTTTCTATAAGTCGTCTCTGGTAGATTAAAGTTAACGGTAAGAAATTAAAGTTAAGGTTAAATCTGTATAACATTTTGTGTTCCATGATACACTGTTATCATACAATGTTTGAATGATTATCTGGATAGGTGCACTTTTGTGTCGGTTTTGAAAAACAAATAAATAACAAATATTTATTTGTTTAAATAACAAGTACATCACAAGTATTCATCCCTTCCTTGAAAGAAGTTGTTCATAGACAGTGTACAAAATTCAGAGATAACCTTGAAGAAGAAATGGGAGATGAGTTATATAAACTCCAGTTCATCCCCAAGAAAAAGAAGAGAGTGAGATAGAAATTCAAGATTACCCCACCTTGGTTCTCTTTGGCATAACAGGAGGCAGAGAGAAACATGTGCTCCACCTCACATCCTAGACCAGGGATGTCAAACTTGCTTCCATCGCAGGCTGTATTGTGATATATCATGAAGTTTTTTGCCTTTGCAGAGCTGGGGTGGGCATGGCCTGTACAGGCTGTATCCAGCCTGTGGGTCACAGTTTGACAAGCTAGACCCACCTCTGAGCAAGCATCTATGAATTAGCCTGCCAAACTCACCTCCAAATTATGTGTTTTGGGTCAAGTCTTATTGTCCCAAATTTTAAAAGACACTACTACTGCTCTGTCCTTCAGTTCAAAAAGGCAGAGGCTAGTTTATATTGAAACAAAGAAACAAAGAAACTTCAACCAAGTGTCTCCATTTCCCAGAATTGAGAAGGAAAGTTATCCAGCAATGAAGTACCTAAAATTAAAATGAATTGTTGTTTTCATTAGGATAGAAAAACATGAAAGCCCAGAGCACATACTATTTATTATTGCAATCTTCAAAAGAATTCTGCAGATTCTATTATTATACACTGTTACAAAAAAACAGCATTCCAATAGTACCAATGGTATTTGGTATTTGTTTCCTGACCTTCCCTACCTTTATGAACTGATAGAGTAGTAGTAGAGGATAACTCAGGGTTGAATTGCGGGCTCCTTGGTGCTTTCTGAGCTTGTTTATATCCTGGCAGATGTTTGATTGCCCAACCAGGTAATACCTTCAGTGAAGATGAAGATCAGACATTATTGTAATGCCCTTTGTGTTATTGAGATACGGTAGCTCTTGAGGAATGTAATGACTGTTGAGGGGAGCTCCTGAACATGCAAATATTATGTGTATTGGCCGTGAGTTAAATTCAAGGTTTTCATTTTGATGCATGAAATCCTGCTAGGATATGAATGTCAATAGTCCAATTAACAAACCCAACAAAAGTAGACATTTTCAGGAATTTCAAAATCCCAAAAGTAAAGCTTTATTGAGCATGTCATTTTAGCACTGAAGAATGCAAAACCAGTTGTAACTTTTCCCACACAATCCCACATAGTTAAAGAATTGATATTTTCCCTCCCATGAAAACAGGTCACACTGCCAAACTATGAATCATCCCTTTGTTTTGAGAAATGTCCATGGTTTGGCCAACATCAATGTCCTTGGCTCTTACAGCTCCTCCAGTTGAAGTCTGGAGCCTCCTCATTCCATCTCACCCTCCCGTCCTCCCTGTTCTTTGGCCAGTTGAAAAGCAGTAATATTCGCAAGAAGCATAAGCATTTTCAATCTTGACAATGTGAAGATGACTTCATTTTTACAGTCATAGTCAATTGGCAAAATTACCAGGGAGAACCTTTTACATAAAGTTTGAAATTTACAATAATGTTGTTGTTAATAACAAAGTCATGTCTGACCCATCATGACCTTATGGACAACATTCCTCCAGGCCTTCCTGTCCTCTACCATTCCCCAGTCCATTGAAGCTCATGCTGACTGCTTCAGTGTCTCCATCGAGCCATTTAATTCTCTGCCATCATCTTCTTCTTTTGCCCTCAATCGTTCCCAGCATTAGGCTCTTCTCAAGTGAGTCCTTCCTTCTCATTAGGTGACCACAACATTTGTGTTTCATCTTCAGTATCTAGCCTTCTAAAGAGCAATCAAGGTTGATCTCCTCTAGGGCTCACCAGTTTGATAGCCTTGCAGGCCAAGGGACTTGCAGGAGTCTTCTCCAGCACCATAGCTCAAAGGCCTCAATTTTTTGGTGCTCAGCCTTCCTTATGGTCCAAGTTTCACAGCCATACATTGCAACTGGGAAAACCATAGCCTTGACTATATGCACTTTTGTTGGCAGGGTGATATCTCTGCTTTTTAGTATGCTATCTAGATTTGCCATAGTTTTCCTCCTCAGGAATAAGCGTCTTTTAATTTATTGGCTGCAGTCCCCATCTGTGGTGATCTTGGAGTCCGGGAAAATAAAATCTGTCACTACCTCCATTTCTTTCCTATTTGCCAGGAATTGAGAGGGCCAGATGCTGTGATCTTGGTTTTCTTAATGTTGAATTTCAAACCAACTTTTGCACTCTCCTCCTTCACATTCATCAAAAGGCTCTTTAGTTCATCTTCACTGTCTATTATTCTATTACAAATGGCATATAAATGGCATGTAAATTGCATATAAATAATAAAAAATGCATCCTCAAAGTGCATTTGGCTAGGGTATAAATGCACATACAGATTTCACACAGCATGAAAAACCAAACCAAACCATCCCAACATAGCATTGGTTATAACCTCAATAACATCACTAGCAGATGGGTCATTTATATCAGACACAATATCCTTACTTCTCAAACAATAGAAATAGCCAGCTAGGATTTTGAGTTAAACAAGATCCCGTATCATTGAATTATGAGGAGAATAGCAGCCCAACTAGTTGTATTATGATTCTCCCATTCTGTATTTTTTATTTTTGTATTAAACAATCAGCCTTGTGTATTGCAAACGAAAGAAAGTAAACATTAGCAGCCATTTTACTATCCTCTGAAATCCAAACTCCTTTGTCTTCTGTTGCAGTGCCTTGAGTGCTTGAATCAGAGGAAGCTTATTCTCTAGCCTAATCTATCCAGTTGATTTACAAATTGTTGCTGTTGTCTGTGTGGTGCTAATAAGGCATCTCACTGTGCTTGTCCTTGTGCAGAGATGAAGCCCACAAGCTGAGCTGCATGACTAGGAGGTGATATAAAGTGTGGGGAGGGGGTGGGTGAGGAGAGGAGAGGAGAGGAAAGGAAAAGGAAAAAAAGAGAGAAAGAAGTATCAGTCTTCTCAATTAGCAGTAGACTTTATTGTTCAATTTGGACAGGCGAGTTATTTCTGATTGGAACACCTTCTTGAAAGGAGTTTGTGATTCCTTAATGCTCAGATTAATCCTGATTTTATTACTGACTCCTAGATATCACTTTGGCACAATCTACTTGCAGTTATTTTGAATTCTCCTTATTTCCTCAGTAGTCTCCTATGCCGAGGAGCAAATATCACACATGGACTCATATACCCTGATGCCATAGAAACAGGTAAAGAAAAGGTGATTCATGAAAAAGGAAATAGCACACTGAGAGAGTCTTTAACCCTTACCAATCTGCTATTATTTTTTTGTTCAAATCTGTTTCACATGCTACAGCTTTTCTCCTTGTTGAGCCTAAAACGTACTTAGCAGGGTGTGATATTTTTATGAGCTGGGAGACAAGAAAAAAGCAAGGAGTTTAGCTATGTTAGGATGGTTAATTTCTTATTGCAACTACAGATGTTCAAGACAGAAAATATCTATTCATCGGCCATACTATCTAGAGCGTTTTGACAAGCAAATGTGTTTCATGTTTTGAATGGCTGTATAAAAAATTTAGGCTAACTTTTGAATGGATTCATTCAATTGCTAACCTTGAAGAAAACATTTCCTCGGCCTGTAGTGTCTGTCGTTCAGATTCAAACGTATCTGCTTATGCATATTAGGAGATGTTGATGGGAAAATGTCTGTTTGAATATAAATTATATAGTTTATTTTCAAAACTCTATTTTTTCTATTATTTCATTTCTAGGTATCTGTTTCATGACAGGAAACAAGAAAATCAAAGATATGAGAAAACTTGCTGATGGATACTAAGAGTTGTGTTTCGTTAGAATCATGGTGAAATGAGCATCACAATGTTGTAATGCAAGTTCAGTCCTTTTCACACATGCCTCTAGCATTTTGACACCTGCAAAAGGGGGTCTGGGTTGTACCAAAGAAGCACATTTATTTTATAATTGATCCCTTTACCAGTACCACTACTCCCTATGGTGTTGTGTCTGAACACAATACTGCTTCTCATCTCCTGTTATACAGTCTTCAGATGTGACCAGAGAGTCACAGACTGATAGCATGTAGTCTTACAGACCAAATGATCAAAACATAACTAAGTAGGTCTGGATATCTGACAGTTTCTTGTTTCATGTTATCATGACTTCATCTTAATGCAAGAGTATTATGTGACTAATTAAACTTTAGTAGAATATATAATTGAGGAATTATTTTATGCAAGAAAAACAGGAGGATGAGGAAAAAGAAAATAGCACCTTTCTTTTACTTACAATTTGATTTTGTTCTTACAAGTTGCTATGGGCTTTGATAGGAACAATAGTTAGAATTTATTTCACTTTTGAATGCTCAAATTGATTCACATATCACATGTCAGCAACATATGTCTCCCCACATTCATGTTTTCTACAGACTTATCCAGAGATATCTAGCTTGTATAGTGGTTAAGGCAATGGGCTAGAAACAGGAAGACTGAGTTTTAGTCTTTCCTTAGGCCCAAAGCCAGTCACACTTCCTCAGCCCTAAAAAGGAGGCAATGGCAATCAATTTTAAAATCTTGCCAAGAAAGCTGCTTGTCAAGACAGTATTCAGGAGCCATGACTTCAAGCCTCCCCAAAACATACCCCAAACCTTCCTCATCGAGTTTAGACTCTTCATCATCTTGCTAGCCATCTTCTGAATGTTTTTTAATTTGTCCCAGTTCCTTTTGAACAGTGGATTACTTTAAATCTATTTCAGGCCATTGATTTGGACTGTATGTTCCTGTTATGCATCTCAAGGTAGCTTGTATCTGTCACCCTCTCCAACCTTTTGTCATCTGAAGGTTGATCACTGCCTCCTTAACACCCTCCTTCATTTTCTGGCAATTGCATTCTTCTCTGGTTATGTTCTCCCATTTGCTATACATGTCTCTTTTCCTCTCCAGTCTTTTAGACAGCTCTGTGTGTATCCATACCTTTGTCCTATCCTTTCTTCTTATGAAGTGCCCATCATCTTCTCTTTTTCAACCAGTTCTTAGTGGGTGAAGATTAGATGCAGAATAGTTTTAAACTTTCTGAGAAATGAAGTTGTCAGCAAACTGGACTAGATAGAGTATGTTGGAACTCTGACATTGACACATCAGAGGTCAAAATTACTGAAATCTCCCATTATCATTATTGTGCAACTCTCTGAATGTCCAGTCACCTGACTCAGAAAGGCCTCAGGCATAGTTTCTGTATATTTCTGATACTTTGTTTCTGTCTCCTTTTATGTTAACCTGAACATGTTCAACAGGATTTCCATGCTCCAATTTCTGAACTTTTAGACAAGTGTGTTTGTGTGGTTGTTTGTTTGTGTGTGTGTGTACTGTGCAACCTTCCCTCAGACTTTAAACATTCACTCACTCACCCTATGTCATACCAATGAGAAATCTTTTTTAGTTGAGATCTCTTATGAATAAATTCTTTGATATTCATACTCACCTATAAAAATATTAACATGAAATTTTGGACTTCCAGTTTGAGCTTTTTCAGTGACAGACTGAAACCTCATCTCTGTGAGGCTTCGATCTGTGCTCGCCACTGGAACGCCCCGAGCCAGCTGGTTTCGGGGCTAAGCCACCCCGTAGAGGTGGTGAAGAGGAGGAAGACTGCCTGCAGGGTTGAGGAGAGCTGCACCTCTCCTCCCCAGCTGGCCATTACTCCCTTTCCCGAAGGTGGTTGCAGGGGTAGTCAGAAATGGACATCACAAAGAAGACTGGAAAAGAAAGGTGCAGGAGGAAGATAAGAAGAGAAAGTTTTGGTTGACAGGGTCAAACAGCAAAAACAATAAATAAGGTACCCTGGAATTGAAACTATCAAAAAACAATAACATTGCTCCCAAAGAAGATTTTTAAGCTGCGAAGGAGAGAGAAAAGGGAAAGGATTTGGTTTTTTTTCCTCCTTTTCTTATACTGACAGCTAAGGAGGACTTAAGCAAGAAATTGGAAAAAAAAATCCACTTTGACATCAATAGGCATTTAATGCTGAAAATGAAAAGTCAAAGGGGATAATTAGATTTCTGGATAATTAAAAAGCTTTTGAAAACAGGAAAGGAAAGAAAAAGAATAAAAGGGCAGGATCTGGAAGGGAGGAGACTACCTGGAATTAAAAAAGAAGTTACAGTAAAATCTCAACAAGACTTCCAAAAGATTACATTCTAACTGAAATATTGCAATAAAAAACCCCAGGAAGAGAAGTCGAAAAAGAAATAAGAAGATATAGCTCACGACTATTTCGATTATTTGATGATTTCTGGATTCTTGGTTATTGTTTGAATGACTAAAATCAATCGGGTGGTTATTTAAAAGTGTTTAAAATGGCTCCACTTTTAGAAGAACTAAAGATGGAACTCAAAAAGTACAAACAAGATGCATGAGAAGGGAGAGTTCTTTTTGGCTTCGTATTTTCAGTTTTTAGAAAATGGAGATTTGGAATTATGAGAAACAACAAGAAATGCTTGCAGAACAAGAAGATTGCAAACAAAGAAGAAGCCATCTTTAATAAACAAGTAATCTTAGATGGGGGAAAAAAGGAAAGGGGGAAAAGATAATAGAAAGTTTAAGATTGGGAAAAATAACTCCCCTCCCCAAAAAATAGAGTGAAAAAATAAATATAAAATCAGAAAGCAACAGAAGAGGGAAACGCAGAAGAGAGAATTAGAACTAGAGAGACAAAGGGGATAAAAAGGGGAAGGAGAAGATGAGAGGGAAGAAAAGAAAGGAAAGAAAGTTATAAAGGACAGAAGCAAAATATAGAGAAACAGGGCCTATTTAGAGGTAAGGGGTGAAAATTTCATGGAAAAAGGGATTCTGCAAAGATACATAAGATAGTATGGTTATATTAGAAACAGAAATAATTTTAGAAAATATGAAACAATGTATGATTAAAATATCTGATAAATAGCTATCGTAATTCAGTGGAATGCTTGTCATAAATAAATGCAACAAAAGGTATGTTTTAATGATTTATAAAACATATGTTAAGAGAAATAAGGGAAAAATTAATTATGGAGATTATATATGTGTTTTTAAGGAAGTATGATATTTAATTGAAAAGAAGTGTAAAAGATGTTAAGATTTTAATGATTATAAATGATAGAGCTGAACTGGAATGGAATGAGGGTTTATAATTATATATATTTACATATTTTTTTAAGAATATAGTGTGTATTATAAGAATGTACCAAGCAGAATTTGATTGGAAGTTATGTATTATGTATTATATTGAAGGTCATAACCTTAAGGTGTATATTGAAGTTTAAATAAGAGTTGAATGGATGTAATTAAAAGATATAAAGGTGTCATACTCCAATTAATAACTACAGGAGAAAATTTGTTTAATGAGAAAAAGATAATATGAAATTGAAACAGAACAGACAAAAGTATAAATATAATGATTGAATTGAGATGAGATAAAATCAATTAAAATCAAGAAAGTCAAAAGAGGGGAAAACTATATAGAAAATGTAAAAATAGTATAAGATATGGAATATTATACAAAAAGAAGCATGAAATTGAGTTTGTTGTCTGTATAAAGAATTCAACCTGGGACATGCTATTTTTCAAAAAAGATGTTTTACTTGTATTTTGTATGTGTGAAAACCCAAATAAAACTTTATTAAAAAAAATAAAATATTAACATGAAATTTAGATATTTATGCCAGAACATGAAAATGTTCTGGCATAAATATCTAAATTTCAACTGTATTAGATTAACCTATATTTTATCTCTGGAAAAGAGTTAACATCTTTAAAATGAGAGCTGCTAGATTTGTTAGATTTAATTCATTTCTGGAATTTGTACCAGCCTTAATCTCTTTTTAAAATATGCCAGAAATATGGGGAGTAAGTATTATTAGTTCCTCCTTATTTTTTGCTTATTCCGTGAACATGGTTTGTTTATGACAAATCATATGCACTGATTTGAGTGAGAGCTGCAAATCAGCAAAAAACCAAATAGGTTTAAAAAGACAAAATAAACCTACGGAAGTTCTTTGTTTTATTATTGCAGTTAATTCTAAAAGAAATAATGTTTACTATTATGGTAATATACTTCCATTCACAATAATCAAAAAAATGTTATAGCATTTAGTTCATATACCTCTCATCTTGAGAAATGAATATTGTTCTTCAGCTCCTGATACGATATGTAACAAATCAAACAACTCCATCTATCTTGCATGACCCCCTCTTCTTTCTGCCTATGCTCAGTAGCTAAATGAAAACTTGAAAGAACAGAATAGCTATTAATGTACGGCTGGCAGTCTGTCAATTTCTAACTGTAGGCAATTTATTTAACCTACTTTTAAAAGGGAGTGTCAACCAAGATATATAAATAATGCATTTCAAAAATTCTTGGCAAATTTATTTTCTTCTTCTTTACCAAGACATTATTGTTGCCCTCCCTCCAAAAGAAGGGAAAGAGATTTCCCTGAAATGGATAACTAGGCTAACCTCTTTCAGGAGGTTCAATCATGAGTGTTAAGCCTGGGTTCCCCAACCAGGGTTAGGGAGACAAGCAAAACAGAATGTGCAGCGTAAGTCAGATAGG